>OX451405.1:9805967-9845840 GCA_949629135.1 Eremobia ochroleuca | reverse complement strand
CCTTTTTATCTCAGGACAATATAACTAATGTATTTTTTTTTACTTTAATTCTCTTCTAACGAGCCTAAAACCCGATTGCTATCAGCAGGGTAATTGCGTAACACACTATGAGTAGCAATGGGTTTAAGTTTGACGGTTCAACAACATTTATTGCGTTATTTACGTTGTTGAGCAGACACATTTTTCGAACATATGGAGCAATGGATTAGCAATATGATTCAAAATTATTCAAATTGAGAGTATTAGTGTGTTACGCAATTAGGGTGCTGGTAAAACTCACGATATTCGTTATTTAATTTTATTATTAGAAATTGTTAAACTCTCCTAATTATGCTTGTCTTTTCATAATATTCTTTTTAAAACCAACAATTGTCAAGCAACAAACCTCCTTTTTTTATATATTTAGATTTTTATACATTTTATATTTGGAATTGATTTAAAAATTATACGTATTATTGTCAATATGGTGATTCCTTTTATTTTCGCTATAACAAGCATGTTTGTCTTTTGAGATAATATCCCCGCCAGTACTTTTAATCACTTTCGGCATAATGATGGCGAATATTTACTTTGGAAACGAATACCTGATGAACCCTGACATAAACGTCAAGATGGCGGTAAACGATTAGTTCCTATTTCGGCCGCGCGCAGACTTATTTTGCGCGCACTTTACCAACAGGGCCTCCCTGTCAACGTCAGTCATGCGCCAAATGATCCTTGAAGCACTGTACTTACGTATCGGCGCAGGTGACACCGGTATGTCCACCACTAGTTTGTCTCCATCATCATCAACTTGCAATGGACTGCCTGGCTCCGACGCGGAGTCGCGCGGCCGCTTAGCTTCTACTGTCACTATGGCTGGCTGCTGTTGAATAGATTTTATTATTGGTTATGCCCAGGTTGGCACGAGCAATTTTTTTCGCGCACTGGATTTTCAACGCACTGTTTAGCGTCGACAGTTGAAAATCCAACAGTATGTTTTTTCTGGTATACACTCTGTTGGATACTCAACGCTCGGCTCAACACCGAAGGTTGAAAATCCAGTGCGCGATAAAATCCCGCCGCGATAATTTACGCCCGTGCGAACGAGAACTACGTGTTTTCCAAGATAGACTTTGTTTGAAATCAGGGGGATAGGCCTTTGCCTTTGCCCAGCGGTGGGATGATACAGGCTAAAGGTTACTGTAACTGGCTTTGTTTTGGTGTTCCTTCTCAGAGTTGGATAGGAAACACTAACCGAATCTTGTTTGACTTTTTTTTGTTTTATAAGTGTTTGTTAACACATTTACAGAAAGAAATATCATGTATCGTTCAGGCAGTCTACTAGATAAATGGAACAGAATTTGTATAAAACTATCTGGCAAAGAGTTCTGAGATAAGTACACACACACACACACACACACACACACCACAGGTTGTAAGTCTGACAAACCAGATCTATTACGAATCACATTACATTTATTTATTGTATTATTTATGTACACAACACAATAAAATAGAAACAGATACGACATATTACTATTGAGTACGAATGTCTATTGTTGTGTTTGGTAATACTTACAACTTGAGGCAATATGCCTAATTTCCTTTTGCGTTCTCTTTCTTCCATTAGTTTCTTCTCTTCAGACTTCTGGCGATCTGTAAACAGAAACACAATTTTATTTTTTGAACTAAGTTCCTTAACGCGACTTGCGGGAGGAGTTAACTGCCGGACTGTCCGCTGCCCCCCCTATAACAGGCCCCGAGGCGACGGCGCGTAGTGCCCTCGCCCCTCACCCCTCCACCAGCCGGGGATCGTGACGGCGCACTAGTTGCCACGATCCCCGATCCAAGTGTGGGAAGGGAACATCGAGGTGATTTTTAGTCAGTAACAGTCTGACAGACTCCTCCGCCCGCTCCAAGGCTGAGGACATCCGTAAGGACTTTCCAAACCAAAACAAAAAAGGAGTCGACTGGTAGGAAATCGTCACGTAGGATAAAGCGTTATTCCCCCTCCATTCGACTTTCTCTCTCTCTCTCTCTCTCTCCCTCTATTTATTATATACGAGTGTGTGTGCGTGCGAGTCTCGCGTTCTTTTCTGACGGGGATCCCCCGACCGCACAAGTTTTCCTTATTTTTTTATTACGGCATGGACCTGCTCTTGTTAACCGCGATATATAGACTAAACTAATGATAGACTCACGGAAATATATGCTTATTTATACTTACATTTAAGTTCGATTTCTTCATCATCTAAAAGTAAAGAAACCACTTCTTTAGGCTTCAACGTGTCTGGCTTGAAATTGCCTCCGCTAATCACCATCCTTTGGATCTGTAGAACAATGTGTTTTAGTTACTTCATTTTGTTTAGAAATTCACAACGTCGAACATTCGTCGAAAATTAAAAACTTTGTGAATTTTATATTAGGAACTCAGTTGAAATAGGTTGAACCAAAACTGGCTCGAAGATTTAAGCATTAATTTAACTCAATTTGTAATGAGACAGATTACGTTTTAGTAGCAATATGTCGATCTAAGTCTCAAAAATGAACAATGTTCTCTCTTCCATCTCTTTTTATCTCACCTCTGACTTCTCCCTCGCGCGCTGCATGATCCGCTCCTCGATGGTGCCCTTGCAGATGAGCCGATACACAGTGACCTAATGAAGTAACTAATATTAACAACAATAACTAAAATAATAGTATAATTTTGTAACGATATAGATTTGAAGGAGTGGGACAGAGAAGGCTAAGAAAAAATATACAGAGACAAGTTCAATTAGCTATCGAAACTCCGCAGACGTGAGGGGGGGTATGGATGTCTAAACATGATAACACGAAAATTTAAAAAGTTTCAGTTTAATTGAAATATGTACAGACGCCAGCACATCAAGCTACTACAATCTGTCAGATTTCTTTAATAGATTTTCAACTTTATCGCTAAAGCATAAGGTTCAAAGTTGATTGGGAAAATCTGACAGTTTCGGGTAGCTTGATGTGCTGGCGTCTGTACATGCTTTGATTTCTCAATAGCAGCCTGCACCCTAATTGCGTAACACACTATTACTCTCAATTAGAATCAATTTGAAGCATATTGCTAATACATTGCTCTACATGTTCGAAAAAAGTGTCTGCTCAAAAACGTAAATAACGCAATGAATGTTGTTGAACTGTCAAAATGAAACCCATTGCTACTGATAGTGTGTTACGCAATTACCCTGCTAGAGTAAACGTGAGCAAATTTGGGATTTTAATAATGCTTTGAGGCTAAGTGTGTGACCTGCTTGGTTTGTCCCAGTCGGTGAGCGCGGTCCATAGCTTGCTGGTCCACGGTGGGGTTCCAGTCTGAGTCGTAGAAGATTACTGTGTCGGCCGCTGTGAGGTTGATTCCGAGGCCGCCTGCACGGGTTGAGAGGAGGAAGACGAATATGTCTGAGCGGGCCTGTGGAGTTAAATGAAGAATCGGGAAATAAACAGGGAATGGTTATAAAACAAAAAAGTCCATTTGAGAGCAGTAATTACAACCCGGAGATAATCTGCATTTGGTTGAAAACAAGACACACCATATAAATAATACAACTGTTAGATACCTGAAAATCTGCCACCATATCTCGTCGAGCGGAGATCTTACTTGATCCGTCTAACCGCATGTATTTATGCTTTCTGTGCCACATGTATTCCTGGAAGGTAAAAATAACGTTATTTCGACGACGATTCAGTTTTCATACCTCAATAGAACTATAAGTAAGATATACTTAATTGTATTCTACAATTCAGTTATAGTAAGTATTTCTATCTCACGAAGCGACGCGCGCTTTACTTGTGGTAACCAAGTGTACAAACACGCTGTAAATATATGCATGAAGGCATGGATACCGAGACTACTGACAGAGTCACGTCTTCACGACGGAACCTCCGGGAGAAGATTTGGCAGATATTTAATAGCTTTTTCCTTTTTCTAGTAGTCTAGTTTATTCTACTTTAAATAACGATCGAGTAATTACGAAGTTTAACCCTTAATAAAACCGTGGGAGTACAGCATACATTTTCATTTTTTAACCAGGCCGTGACTGTAATAATGCCACATCATGTCATAGATTATCGATCATTGAATATTTCTGAACGAATGAAGTGCAAAATATGTGAGGTACCTTTATGCTTTGTCCCATGTTGGGAGCAATTTCATAATATTAATGAGAAATAAAATTTGTAAACATACTGTTATTTATTATAGAATAGAATAGAATAGAATACTCTTTATTATGCACACCATACAGATTACAGACATAAATATAGAAATTTTACAAAGGGTGACACAAGGGGCGGTCTTATCGCTAAGAGCGATCT
Source organism: Eremobia ochroleuca (assembly GCA_949629135.1). Taxonomy (NCBI): domain Eukaryota; kingdom Metazoa; phylum Arthropoda; class Insecta; order Lepidoptera; family Noctuidae; genus Eremobia; species Eremobia ochroleuca. The sequence continues at coordinate 9,841,514 of OX451405.1, read as the reverse complement.
TTTAAAGACAACTTTATACCTGGATTATACTGGCCCATTTATAAAAAATAAGAGAGATTTGTTCTATGTTGGGAATTTTAGTTTATGTAAATTAGTGTTGTTCTAATTGGGCAATGGCTCCCAGATAAATATAAATAAAAAAACGAGTAAAAAAAAATTAAAATAAAAAAATCTGTTTCTGAAAATATTATGATCAGTACACAACACTTTTCCAACCCCTCTTTCAAACCAATTCGCGGTGCCCGATTAAGGGTTAAAACAGAATACAGCGGGTTTAATACCTTTTAGACGCGGCCTAACTTTAGTTACGAGGATGTAGTGGGAATTCGGTTGAACCTCCTTTTTAACTCGTCGCGTAACCATACTATTCTTAAAAATATAATTTAAGGTACGAAAACCTAAAGTATTCCTTACTTCTCTTAGAACTTAATAAACCCGTCGGACTAATGTGACAAGTTACCTGCAAGTTGTCTTTACCTGCAAGTTGTCTTTTTCTACATTTTCATATTATTTATAATACCTTTTTTTATATTCGGATGGTTTTATCGTGATAAATTATACGTGTTCAGTGGCGAAGAGATTTTTTTTTTCGCTACAGCACACTACCTCCCCACACACACACGTACACTTCTGACTTCGCCATTGCCTCGTACGGTCCCGAAAGCTCCTGCGCTGACACACACATTTCCAGCGTAACTTGCTAATCACAAGTAAAGCGCGCGTCGGTTCGTGAGGAAAAAAACATACTATATACCCAATTCATGGAAAATGTTAACATACCTCTAATAAGTCAATCATCTTGGTCATCTGGCTGTATATGAGCACTCTGTGACCACGTTCCTTCAGTCTTCTCAGCAACGAATCCAAGGCGGTTAGTTTTCCTGCATCGCTTACGAGTTGATTTTTATCTAGAAATTAAAATGAAATTATTAAGACTTGTTGAATAGAATAAAACGGGGAGGGCCCGTGGCTAAATAATAACAGCCGCACAGGTCGATCGATCAGGTTAAGGTACGCTTGCCGCTGTTGGTCTGTGGATGGGTGACCATCTTTACATACCGAGACTCCTCCGAGCCTCGGAAAGCACGTTAAGCCGTTGGTCCCGGCTGTCATTCGTGGATCTTTGACAGTTGTTACGCGTAGTCAGAAGCCCGAAAGTCTGACAACCAGTCTTACCAAGGGGTATCGTTTTACCCAGTAACTGGGTTGTAGAGGTCAGATAGGCATTCGCTCCATGTAAAATACAGGTACAGCTGCATCCGGTCAGACTGAAAGCCGACCCCAACATAGTTGGGAAAAGGCAGACAGATGATGATCGACGCACAACATGTTACCATGGATTCAGTACATGATTCTCGACCCCACTGCGTTGATAATTTTCGACGTACTGAATCAATGGTAAAGGGCTTGTTGTAGTTGAGCTTCTATATCCCTTACACCATAATACTACTGCAATGCATGTCTGTTTTCATTATCATCTTTATCTGCCTTGCCTTTTCACAAATATTTTAAGAGTATATTTTATGTTGTCTTATATTTTTCGTAGAGTACTCTGCTTGTGCGTTTACTTAAGAAGTAAATTAGATTACCTGGCACCTGCAGCTCTGCCCAGCCCCAAGGCGGTCTGGCAGCAGCAGCTAGTCGCGCCACACATCGCCAGCCCGCGCCAGACTCAGCTTGCTCGTGACGAGTCGCGTGGTACGCGAAGCTTCGAGATGCCGCGAATGGGGCGCGCGTGCATGTGCACACCTAGGCGACAAAAATAATTTGTTAATGATTATAAAACATGATAGAAGAGGGAAAATAAAAAAAGGTAAAAGGTAATTAAAAAGTGATGAAACGTTAGCTCATTTGAAAATCTAGTAGTAATCTAGTGGTCAGTGGCCCTGACTACTAATATGCAAGGTCTTGGGTTCGACTCCCACGCAAGACAAATGTTTGTGTGATGAGCACGATCTTTTGTTCTTTGTCTGTGTGTAATTTATCTATAATTTGTATGTATTTAGAAATATACATGTATGTTTATCAGTTGTCTAGTACTCATAGCACAAGCCCTGCTTAGTAAAAACCAAGAAACCAAGAAAATCTGAAAATGCCAAGGTTTTTATTGTGTTGTCACTGAAATATTACAAACGTAAATGAAGGTTTAGGTCCAGCCTCAATGAAACATGACACTTAAGTTCGACAGATTATAGACTATACTCGCTGTATACCCCCCTGGTAAGACTGGTTATCAGACTTTCGAGCTTCTGACGACCCCTAACGACTGTCAAAGACGTAACAACCGCCAAAGATGTTATAGTAAACGTGCTGGCACAGAGACATCATGGCCTAAAAATTACACATAACAGCTTTACCTTTTGTTGCGCAAAGTACAGGAAGGTCGGCAGAGGCGTCGGCATCTCGGGGTAGGAGATAGGCTGTCTTTCCAAAAATGGCACGTCCGGTAGTTCCAACTTTGGCACCGCAATCACTCCTCCTTCTTCAGTCTTGATCTCACTTAACATTTCCGTCTACAACAAATAATTCTATGTTAAATATGGCAATTATAGGAATACCGGTTACATCGCACCTTGAAATAATGAATTCTGTAGAGTCCTACTTCAAAACAAATTTCTGAACTGATGCTAATGTTAGAAATATAGATACATTGGTATATTATTATACACCAGTTTCAAGGAAAGTTTCATGTCGTGGTTAAAAATAATGATGAAAAAAACTTTTTACAAAAAAAAAAACGTCCGACTTTTTAGTAGTGTTACCTAATCTATACCAATACGTATTGGTACACGAATCGGTACTACCCCATAACACAACAAGGGATTTCAACATACATCAAGTGGATTTTTGTATTATTTATTGAAGCTAAATTAAAAAAACCACCAAAGCAGTACTTTATACGGGACCACGGCGCAGGCTTCCTTTACCAAAATCTCTCCAATCTCAAAATCGGTTCAAAAATCTTTTTTTTTTTTTAAAGGAGGTTATCTTCCTTTTTTTTTGAAGATGGTTAAAAATTAACTAATTATATAGAGCTCAGAACTACCATTACATTTACAAAATACGCTCATCTTTGTTAGAATCAGAGAAGTATTAACATGAAGAGATAAAATTAGATAGCATTTGAGCTTACCTGTCCTTCTCGCTCCCTCATATTCCTTATCCTCAGTGCTTTGTGTTCGATAGTTTCCGGCGTGTAATGTATTGTATGCTCCGCGTGCGTGTAAAATGGACCACCTGATCACAAAAACCAACTTACTGTTAATCATTTTTGTAAAAGAAACAGATGGCTAAAATTAACTAAATAAAAAAACAACTAATATTCTAGCCTCGAGAACTTTCTAAAACCCATTTGGGGCCATTCAAATAATACGTAAGCACTACGGGGGGGGGGGTCTTTGCTTTACTTATTTTGATGACATGGGGATGGGGGTCTGGATGGTGATTACGTCAGCAGTATTTTTTTCATTGCTTTTTCGGATTTTCTACAAAAGGCAATTTTGGTTTGAACACAAATATTTTGAATACAAAGTTAATAATTGCAAAAAATCTGCTTGTGTAATACTTGAATGGCCCCTTTCAAGTGATTTGTAAACTAGGCTGGACATGATGTATTTGGGCTATGTCCGAGATTGAACCGCCCACCATCATTGATAAACATTATATTATTTATTTTACAAACTTGAACCCACCTTGTATCCACAACGCATCAGTAAACAGCATCTCCCTCCACATCAAGCTATCCTCCTTCCTCTTCGCCAACACATCGCCATTTGGGCACACCAACAGCATATCTTTCTTATTCACTCTGTCATAGTAGACGGCGCATATGTCTGTCTCTGTCTCCTCCTGTTTGACGTCACAGATAGGTGTTGAGTTCCACCAATAGTGACGGTGGCGGAGTTTCTCGTATTTGTCAAGAGATTCTTCTATATGTTGCATCCTAAAATGTTTTGTTATAGTTGGTAAAAAAATCTATAAACTTAAGTAGGAAAGCAAAAAAAAGGTAAGGCTTTTGAGTTTATTCGTAACATACATAAATACATACAAAAATACAAATATTTCCTCTTTATAATATTAGTGTACAGAAAATACTTACGCAAAAAGCCATCCACACAGCATAATCCTGTACAGTTCCATCGGCGATAAATCAACGAATCTCGTGAAAGCAAAGCACCCATTATCACTTAAAATCTCATTTTCACTTCCCTCCTTACACCTCTCTCCATTCACACTCCTCTGAACATATTCAGGGGTGAGAATAGATAGCTTGTTGTACAGAAGATGACGGTTTGAAGGGGTGGAACGAATAAGTACACATTCTTCGGCGACTAGCTTCGGTATGTGATAGTCATCGACTTGCATTGAAAAGGGGGAGCGTACGTCACGGCGTTCAAATAGCTCTGGGTGGTTGCATACCTGTGGGAACAATTAATCAAGAATGAAGAAGATTGTGGGACATGGTAATAGTAGAAGACTGCTCAGGTGTAGTACAACATAGGCCGATAAAGAATTAAAAGCAAGTTTGATTTAAAGTTCAAATTAGGTTGCTATAACGGAAATGTCATCTCTTCTCAAGTCATAGGTAATTTCGCTTCTATAAAATTATCGACTGTCTTGCCACAGATACGTGCGAAACAAACGCCGCACCGCAACAAAATAGCAGGCTGAGTGCGGTGTAACTGACTTCCGAGCAGCGCGGGAGAGGTAGAATTATAATCAATTCAGTGCGTTAGAACAGGCAGTTTCGAAGATATAATACTCGCCACAAAGAGATAAAAACGGTTCATATAGGGAAAGTTTTTGTCGCTAACAGAAAGCTACATTGTGAGTGACATAGCACGCTTTATATGCCAGAAAAATTATCGTTTTCTGTAGGAATATCCATGCGAGAGACAAGAATCAATGTTAAATTGGTAATTTTAGGATAGATAGACCTTGACAATAGATAATGAAGTTTTAAAAGAAAATAAATATGTGCACTCACCTTCCTAAATTGCATAACTAAGTTCATTAGATTAGATGTAAAGTTCTTATCTACATTGTGACCTGTCTCCGCTCCCACTGAGTAATGGAGCAGCTCTTCTATTTTTATTTTCTTTTTTAAAGCTGAAACAATATGAATCAACATTAAAACATATCTGTTGAAAAAAAAGGAAAATTGAAACTTGCAACACCAATCAAACTTAAATGTTGCCAGGTAAAAACGTTTCTTATTAAATTTTAATGAGCTACTTACCTATATACAATAATTTCTGCCTAATAGTAAGTGGACAATGCACCATAATCTCAATTTTATCCGACAGCTCATTCTCAACATCCTTCTTGATTCTTCTCAACATGAACGGCTTTAGAATCATGTGCAGACGTGATAAATGCTCTGAAATAAAAAATATAATGATTAGGTTACATATGGGAAGGGGCTAGTTAGTAAGCGCTAAGAATCATGAACATTTTGAACTTAGCATAGAATGAGTCTTAGTAGTTTGCGCAGTATAAGGAAAGTAATTGCGCAAGTTGCGGAGTAGATTTAACAGTATAAATAAAGGTATTTTTGCACTACACTCTTATACGCTTGAATACAGAAAGTGGAGGAAGTACAGCTGGCCCCGCCAGGTGTCGCTGTACAATATTACGAATGATAAGATTATATTAATACTAGGTATATGAAAATACAACAAACATAATATTCTGTTAGATACATACTCTCATCAATGGTACTTTTATTCTCAGCATGACTTTCAATATCTTTGGAGAACCACTCGTTAAACTCTTCATGTGAATCAAAAAGCGTCGGCATTATAAAGTGGAGTAGAGCCCAAAGTTCCGCCATGCTGTTTTGGATTGGAGTACCTGTAGACAAAATATATATTAAATATAATCTCAAATCTAGACGAAAACAAGAAGGAATGGTTAGAAATCTCATAGGATTACAATGCATGCAGTTACGCAGTGGTAGGTGTATGATTTACATCGATATCTGATGTTCATAGAATGACATATTAAATGACTCTTACTTACTGATTTCTGCAGTAGCCGATATCTGCAATGCTCTTACTTATCTATATTTATCATCTTTATTCTATATCGATATCTGTTATCGATAATTATTACAATAAATATCGATATCCAAAATCGATTTTAAGAGCATCGCTATCTATTTTACCATGGATATTAAGACACAAATCGATTCTATAAAAACTCACCCGACAGCAACAACCGATTCCTACAGCTGAACCCGAGCAGCAACTTCCACCTCATGCTAGCAGAGCTCTTGATAGCTTGTGCCTCATCCAAGATCATGTACTGCCACGACACGCGGTTCAGGTACTTCAGATCTGACACCACGATCTGGTATGACGTCACCACCACGTGGAAAGCCGCTTGACGAGTGTGTAAGTCTTTGCGTTCCCAGAATTGACGAAGAATTTTGCGTTCGCTTGGACTGCCCCAGTATGGTACCTAAAAAAAAAGAGTCAGTCGTGACAATGAGTATTTCACTTCCGGATAATCCTATTGAAATTTTTCATTGAAATTTCATGAATTATCTGAACAATGATTATATGAACTCGAATGGATGATTATAAGGATTATAATTCTGTAAATCATATTTGTTACGGTCGCGATTTTAACACTCCAGTAGGCGAGCGTTCTACCATCGTAGAACGCAAGCATCCTGTTTGCCGTATACTGCAATATTTAAACACTACTAAACGGGATCCTGCAAAAAACCGTACCTGCAAAAAAACAGTATCTTGCCGTGGGAAAGGGCCCTAAGTAGAGCACGCAAGTACTAACGTCCTAAGTTGAGGCGCGCCTACTGGAGTGTTAATACAACATACACCCTGACAAATTGCAAAAAACCTAAAAATATTTTAATTTCGCGGGCTACTTAGCGCATGGGGTATGCGATACGTAATCCGCGAAATTATAATTTTCTTTAAGAGGAGGAACAGTTTATTTCTGTAGTGGTTTGCGTAATTTAAAAGATTTCGAAATGGACATACAAGAGTAATTGTAATTGAAATTATGCACACATAGTGTGTCTTTAATGCAACAACTTAACAGGACTAAGTTGGTTGGAAGTCGCACTAAAAGAAAATACTTATTATACAGGGTGATTTTTGAGATCGAAAATTAAAGTTACATTTATAAATGTTTGGAAAGTGCCTGAATTAGAATTAATCGAACTACCAATTTAAATAAATAACAATCTATGTTATTGCGTGTACGAAAGTAAACTTACCACTTTAAAATCCGGCACAAATCTCTGCATCTCTTGTTGCCAGTTGTGTAGCGTAGAGGCAGGGGATACTACTAAGAATGGTCCCCATACACCGAGCCGTTCGGCCACGTGGCACAGAAACGCTATGCATTGCACTGTCTTGCCTAGACCCATCTCATCAGCTAGAATGCCGCTGATACCCTAGGAAAAAATAAACATCTTAAGTTTGATTAGTTTTAATCGTATTTTTTAAGCTAAAACTACAGTTTGGGATCTGCCATTTTTGCGTCTTTTCGCGGAAGGCTTAAAACAATCCTTTTTAAAGTGTAGAGAACAAATTACACTTTGGTTTAAGGGAAACCAATTATTTTCCGCATCTATCCATTTATTTTTCATTTTTGGATCTTTGGGGAAACTGAAATAAAATGTAAAATAGGTAAATGAAAAATGTAATCGGTTGTATTCTTGTAAAATAGGTTTCTTGTAAAATTTCGTATTTAGAAAAACTAACAATTATCGATATCCATAGCTCTACGCATTACTAATGCATTGTTTGAAATAGATCCGTTACTAGGCAGTCTCTTGTCGTTCGAGGTTGATAGTATGGAGGCGACATGTGCCACGCCGCCAAGCCATATCCCTCGAGATCCGTGACCTACGCGAACCCATTTAGAAAAGAGCACCCCAGGCAACACACATATTTGAATATTGCCATTGCAATTGAAATATTATGACTTGCAGAAACCCGAACTTATTATACAACATGTAACGTTAAATGCGCAAAACCTGAAAATAGTTTGATCAGAATAACGAGCAGAATTAATTGAAAAACTTTTTAATATATGCCACATTTTTCAAAATATCTTCATTAAAAACGTTGCCGTGTCTATTTATTAATAGGTCAAGCAACCCAATGTCAGCGCGGCGCAGCAGCCTGGTGAAGACTCCTCCCTCGATAAAGCGTCGTCACAGACGCAAGAAACGATCAGAATGGCCAGTAAAACTAAAACAGCACATAAAACCTTTACAATTTTTTTAATGACTTATTTTCTCTTTGAAATAGGTCAATTGAATTAAACATCAGTTGGAGTGTCTGAGGTTTTGCGCATTTAACGTTACACGTTGTATTTATTGCATGGCATGGAAACTTACCTGATCGTACAAATTAGCCAACCAATTCATGCCCTTCAGTTGGTACCCCTTCAACGTCCCTCTAAATATATCAGGCTGGTCATGGTCTCCATGCCTCCTGTCATGGCCGTCAGTGATGTCGGTGCCACCGTCGGTGTCGGTCGCATCGCTCGCACCCGCATTTGAGTCAAATAGCTGCGTGCGAGCGCGTTCGGCGCGAAATGCTTCTCGGGCGTTACGCGATGCGCGAGCTTTCATGGCTTCGCTGTCAGAAGAGGATTGGGTTAGAATGTATGTGGTTGTATCGAGATAAACGGGGCTGTAAGACGTTTAACTTATGTTCCAATGTTCACATTTTCAATTATAATATTTTCGGCCTTGGAAAGCATGAGCTCTCGAGCGATGAAGAACTATTTGACCAAAAATGACAGAATACATTTTCCTTCTGGAACGTTCTTACAAGATATGTCAAGCAACAGTGATACAAATGCAGGGGGCATTGACGGTTAATAAACTTATATTCATAGAGTACCTAGCTATTGAGTTTTTCTTTTCGTGCGTCAGGTCGACTCTTATAAACGCTTTTCCTTTCTTCTTTCTTTCTATGTTCTAGAAAGTTGTGCAATACCCATCAGTTTTTAGAATAGAACTTCTACTGCTTACCTATCGTAATGATCAATAGCAGCCAGTCTCGGATCTCTATCCTCATCCAGCTGCCTTAGTATCCGATCAGCTCCACCGTCACCGTCGTCGCCAGAATTCAACTTCTTTTGCATAAAATGCGCATACAACTCTGTTTGAGTAATCAGGAAGTTCAGTTTGCGACGTTGCCGCTTTGCCTCCATTAGTTCTACGTCCATCTGGGGTAAAACTTCTGTTAATCAATTAGACACTGATGCAGGGTAGAAGGGAAATGTAGAATAAGTGAAAACTAGAAATACAGTATCCGCCTGTAAATATTGTACAGACGCCAGCACATCAAGCTACTACAATATGTCAACTTTCTTTAATAGATTTTCATAGTTATCGCTAAAGCTTAACACATTGAACGCCGTGGTGGTCACCAATGACCACACTATACTTTCCATCTGAGCTGACACCGATTCGCGATTTCGACAAATTTTGCACATTATATTTCACTGGCTCATATGGTTCAGAATAGTCTAAATAATTATTTATTATTACTATCCAAACAATTAACAAAATAATTGCTGTTGCTCACTGGTTCAATGTGTTCCTTAATACATTGAATGCCGTGTGTTCACCAGTTTTGTAATCTTTATTATCAATTGACTATTCTAGATACCGAATCTGGTCTTAACTCAATACCCACTACTGGACCCTTTTTGCTTGTAAGCCCAAATATTATTATGTCTAGCTTGATTTATGAAATTATGTATAATGTTACCTTTCTCTGTTCCTCTGCCTCTCTTTCCATGCGTCGTCTTGTCTCTCTCTCTGCGCGATCGTATCTCCTCCAATACGCTTGCATTTCTCGACTTAGTCGCTTACACCGCCATACTGTTTCTTTCATATTCTTTTGAGACTGTGGGCAGAAATGTCTAGTTATTGTCAAAATAACTTAAAGCAGAGGGGGTCGGCAGATATTAACCATCTAGAATATTAGCCTGCAATGTGGCTGTAAAAGAGAATAAGTACAGTATTTTATCATGATATACTTGCATCTTGTTGCAGTGTCCACTTATGTAACTTTATGTTAAGTTTTTACTTTTATAATTCCAAAAAATATGTGTTCAATCTAATTGCATTTTTGTAGTCTTAGAACTCACACATCTATAGAAGGTCTAACTTAGTACTCAAATTACTACATACACTCTGTCCACTAGGTTAACCGTTTTTTGATAGATGGAACTAGTGATTGCAGCAACGGTAAAACACACATTTCAATAATTATACTTTAATTTGTATGTACAACTACAACTATCGATTTTTTGCTGTCGAATAAAAAATGGTGTCGTTACAAAACAATATAAGTTAGCCGCTTTATTCATAACATTTTATGAGTTTTAAAATCGAAATAATAAAACTTTAACATCTTGTTTATGTTGGTATCCTAGCACATAATTTATATATTTTATTGATGCAAGGTTTTCCTATATAGATTTTTTTTTAATTTGTAGCAAATACATTCGATCCCATCACTTAGTACGACAGAATGTAATTTAATATGCATAACAAAAAAAAAAAATTTTTTGTCAAAACTGATACACGTACGGTGTTATAATGCCTGTAAGAAGTCATAAATAAATTAATTCAGTAAGATAAGGCAGTTTATATATTTATTTTATTACTCATTTTAAAGTTAACTTTTGCATAATCTGGTATAGTTACGTTCTAAGGCAGCTGTCAAAAAACCGTTAACCCTCACAGTGTAAAAATAAAAGCTAAAGTTGTAGTTACCTGCATAGCAATATGTCGCCAATGTTTGCAGCATAAGGTCGCAAGTCGCTTCCTCTGCAACATCACCTCTCTATGTGTGGCAGTGCGAGCTCGTTGGACTTTGCCAAGCTCTTTCTTGACTAGTAACAGCCAGTGACGTCTTCTGCGAGCCGTAAGGGCTTCCGGGCTCTTTAGTGTTGAGAGCTTCTTGCGACCTCTGGTGGAAAAAAAATTAGAATGTAAACAAAAATATTGAAGATTATGAGCAAAATTTGGATGCATTCACTTGTAGCAAAGTAAAGGCATGCCGCAGGGTGTAGCGCAATATTGTATTGTGTTTTATTGTCTTCGTCTTTTTGGAGTCCATGGTGCTTTTAAAATTAGTTGTGCCCAGTAGATGGCCACGTAACAGCAAAGCGGGTAAGAGGTGCAGAAAAAAGTCAGTTAACATTTCAATTTCAAACTTACCTAACTCCAGGCTTTTCAGTAGACATACAATACTCGTCATTGTCAGGTTCTTCCTTCAGATTACGTAATTGGTCTTCCCAATCAACACCATCAGGCTAAAGAGATAAATATTGTGTTAAGAATTTTTCGAGAACTGTACTTATGGAAGAGTATTTCTGGTTAAAGACATTTAATTCTCATAAAGAAATTTACATTTCACTTACATGAGAACACATTTAAACAAAGTATAAACACTAATCATTGTCCTTCGACACTCGGACTTACAATTATTAACCTGACGAATTAGGTTATTTATACATTATCCATTAGTATTACACATTATTAAGGTCCGTGGGTACTCCTAAAAATCTATTCCTAAAAAAAGTATTTCGTATCTGAGTTTGCCAGATCAAACAAACGCTAGAAGTTTTATTCGGTCAATAAGAAGAGCTGGTTTTCTGCTTTCATTAGTCAGTCATTTATTAACTGCGAAGAAGTGCCAGCCTATCCAATGATTAAAAAACTTCTCTCAAAACTGCCATAATCATTTTACATAACAGACAGATTTTTGATCATATAGCAGGAACTGATCTTCTGAAAGGAACTCGAGAAATAATTTTAGACATTCCTTTATAATCCCAAAACGTTAAACACAGTTCTGCTTACCATATCCCCACCATCATTCATCCGAGGATCTCTGACCCTGCCTCGTCTTGCTTTATGTAGACCTCTAGTAGAAGACCCACGTTCCGCAGGCCTACCCCTACGACCCCTTGTTGAAGGTGGCGGAGGTACCGGCCGGCTAATACGACGCTCTGGGTAACGGTCGACTGTTGATAGGAGTCCAGCGCCATAGTACATATAGCGGGAATTCTGAGGAGAAGGTTTAAGAAATCAATATCAATGTATATTATAAAAGAAAGTGTACAATGTGCGTGCCGCTAAAACTTAGAAATGAGTCTCGGTACGGTCAAGGGAGCTATATGGTGTGGTAACTCTCTATCTCCTGTCCATGAAAAAGGTTCCCGTATTTATCAGAAGGGCCTGCTTTTGAAGATATAAGGGCTGGAATTTTTGCCCTCTAGAAATTTCTAGAATAGTCCAGAACATTCGAGAGTATTCGAGAGCATTCCACAACATTCAAGGACATTCTGGAATGTTCTGGAATGTTTGGGAACATTCGAGAGTATTCAGGAACATCCTAGATCATTAAGTAGGAAATTCGAAAAATGTATACATACATATCTCGGAAAAATGAAAAATGTTGTTTAAAAACAAGTATTGTAGTTAAAATGTATTTTCAATAAAAAAAAATGTAAAGATGTAGTTGTGTGTGTTGTTTGTTGTAGTTGTTGTTGTAAGTTGTGGTGTAAGTTGTTGTTGTAAAGTTTATTCCAACTACCACACAATCTCATATCAACTCCCTGAGCGAAGCCGGGTACCCCAACTAGTATATTATTATAAAAGAAAGTGTACAATGTGCATGCTGCTAAAACTCAGAAATGAGTCCTAATACGATCAAGGAAGTTATATGGTGTGGTAACCCTCTATCTCCTGTCCATGAAGAAGGTTCCCGTTTTTACCTGAAGGGCATACTTTTGAAGATATAAGGGCTGGAATTTTCGCCCTCTAGAAATTTCTGGAACAGTCCAGAGCATTCGAGAGTATTCGAGAGCATTCCACAGCATTCCAGAACTTTCACTTTACCAGAACTTTAACTTTTACTTTTTTACTTTAAAAGGACTTTCTTTTTTTAATCTTCGATTTTTTTATAAACAATAAAGTTAACTGTTAGTGTTTTCCCGAAATCTGGAAATAAATTTTCTGAGGCCGCCATTTTGTTGATTTAAAAAAAAAAGCTTCGATCAGGCACTAGATTACAGTAAAACGGGGTGAATAGGAACGCAGGGGTGAATCGGAACGAAACTTTAAAATGGATTTTAACATTGAAATAATATCGTTTTTTGCCAAAAGGTCTCTTAATGTGTATACTATATTATAGTTGACGATTAAGTGTAATTGTTAGCTACAAACTATATTACATCAACGTCAAAATCCATTTTAAAGTTTCGTTCCGATTCACCCCTGCGTTCCTATTCACCCCGTTTTACGGTATCTATTAAAATAACTAATTTTTCTCATCCGATTGATTTTAGTTGAAACTCCAAGGCTTTGTTATGGTCACCATAAGCCATTCCTTATGGAACAGGGTCCAACACAAAGAGCTATAACTTTTTAAATTATTTTATTTATTTTTTCAAATTTTCGTAAAGTTGAGTTGAAATATAATGTAATGATGTCATATTGTTACTTTCATTAAATAAATTCAGTTACTGACAAGAAAAAAATATTGAAAATCCTCATTTTTTTCATGACTGAGTACCCCTAACCCCTTAAATTCAAATCATTGAAGAAAGATCTACAAATATTGACTACACATCTACCAAGATCAAGTTGGTTAAAAAAAAAACATGAAGTGTTAGAAAAACATCACCAATAAAGTCACTATAATTTTGTCCTTCTAGGGTGTATCCTCCCGATGTTTCTAGTTACATCCACAGCCTTTTAAATACATACTTATCTTTTATTAGTCACCATTCATCCTGTCAGCATTACCAAACCATCTAACCACTCTTATGTTTACTTTACTAAAGTTTACAAATAAGTGCTTAAATAACCTTGGACTCACCCCTTGATCTTTATAATACTTCTTAGCATATCTGTTTTGATGTTTTCTCTCCTTCAACAACCTCTGTATTCTCATCTCCTTACAATTGGGAGTGTCATCATCACTGCTTGTTTCTGACCCTGAGGATAATAGGACATCCCTGAGCCATTCTCTTTCTTCTCCCACTGAACTAAAGTTGTAGAGTCTGAGACGGTCACTTTGGCGTTCTGAAATGGAAAAGAGAATGAGGTTTTAGGCATTTTGATGTTATCAATAATAAGTTTTGAAAACAAGTCATGGTTGAACTAGTGGAATATGCTTTGAATTTTCCATGATATTAAGTATCTCTATCTATATTTTTCTTATACATTTCATTAAAAAAAAAAAACTGGTCAAGCGTGAGTCGGATTCGCGCATGAAGAGTTCCATACCATTATCTATAAAAATGGCAAAAAATAAATCATGTCTGTTGTATGGGAGCCCCCTTAAATATTTATTTTATTCTGTTTTTTAGTATTTATTGTTATAGCGGCCACAGAAATACATCATCTGTTAAAATTTCAACTGTCTATCACGGTTTATAAGATACAGCCTGGTGACATACGGACGGACGGACAGCGGAGCGGGAGTAATAGGGTTCCTTTTTACCCTAAAAACACTGCAAAGTGAAATATAACTCTAATTTTGGAAGTTGGTGTCGCTGGTTCTGCATTTTCGTTTCTGATACTGACTTTCGAAATTAAAGTTACTTTTCAATTTGTAGTGTTTTTTGAAAGTTGTTTTTTTTTTTTTGTAAAATAAAATATTTTTCACTTTTTAGTTGTACCTACCCCACACAAATTCAATTAACACTACTTGCTATGTGAATATCAGTGTCAGTTATTAAAACATCATCAGTATAAACTAAGTGGAAAAAAATCATATTATTGAAGCTAACTCAAAAACTACTCAAGCAAAGCTAATCAAATTTATATCCCTGAGGAATACCTTATCCATTAAAAACAATACACAGATATACAATTGCAGCCAAGTGGTGCCAAGCTAAGGTGAATTGAAGAATAAAATAATAAATGAGTAAATTATGTCTTATCATTATTTCATTTATTAGATTATGAATATTATTTTCTCTTTTTGAAGTAAGTTATGGTTGATGAAATAAATATAACTCTGGTATTATACTTATTTCATCAGATCCTAGGATGATAGGGTTTTGATTCATAAAACATCAATAGAAATTATTGTATTTTGGATAATGTAGTTGTTTTTTTTTTTTCTCCCTTTATTTTATTGATAAAGTTTGAAGTTGAATTTGAGTTGAATAAATCTATTAATTAATAGTGAGGGGATGGTAGGATAGCACAAAAGAAAAGAGCCCAAACTGAGCAGTGCTTGGATCTAGGATGATTTGATATAAAAGGCAAGTAGTGATGTAGCACATGATCACTGTGTTTTATAGGGATACGAGTCAAACAAAACTTGTGCAGTGTACGCAGAGATAAGGGTGTTTTCAGTAGCTTATAAAATCAATTCAAACTATAGTACTAATGACCAAACAAAATATTTGCAGAGATTGTAATAATGTTATCTATTATGAAATGTTGCTCTGATACTGTTGTTGACATGGTGGTATGAGCCACTTACCTTGTTTGGTTGTCACCACCCCATGGATCATCCGGTCCCCCTTGGACATCTCATTTCCAAAGGACTTGGCATCAGAGTCGTCTTCACTGTCGGACGCCACATCCGAGTTTAGGATCCTCTCCACTTGGGCCACGAACGGGCGCACGTCCAAGGAGGCCTCCAGCCTCTGGATATGAACGGGCCTGGCAACCTCATGTCGTTTCAGCACCGTTTTCCCCACCAACTTCTCAGACATTGTAATGAAGCCTGAAAATAAACCCCGATTCTATGTACCGAATGGAGCGATGAGTAAGCGCCCAGAAATAAGGCCGAACCACATTTTTTCGCTAGCAAAAAGAAACAAAACCGAAACGAATAAACGATAAACGCGACCACACTGCAGCTATCACCAACGAAACGCGGATATATCGAATATCATTTCTTACGTGAAGGGCACTTGGCCCAAAGTTGAACTTACACGAATTTTAATTTCCTCGCGATGATTACTTAACACAAAATTCCATAGCATTCACAAAATGGCGCACGAGAATATTCGACAAATCGCTGTCAATGTCGCCGCCCGAGCGGCGCAAATAACTACTCATTTCGTATTTGAGCTTGAAAAAACACGAACCCGCCATAATTGAGGAAGTTTAACAACTAACTGAACCACATTTCTGAATCACTATTGGTCGAATATAAGCATTGTTAAATATTAACCAATGACAATAGATTTACACAAAACATTAGCCAATAGGAAACATTTATTTATTTGAGTGAATGAAATAGTAAGAGAGAACAAAAGCGACCAAAATCGGCTGTCAAAATTAGTCGCGTTCATGAATATGCCTATTGATAAACGCAATACGATAAAAATTAACAAAAATAAAAACAAAAGTTTTTCCCTTATTCAACATTATTTACTATCTTACAATTCGAAATGACGAAATGGCGAACGTCCATACACACTTTTATACCCTATTGAACCACTTTAGATTATTAAAAAAAAATCCTGCCTTAGTGTTTACCTTCTCTGGGAAACTAGTGCAACATTTCATGATTTTAAACCCAGCTGCTTAGGCTGTGCGATAATTGTACCAATGAATTTAAGATATTTATATGTGGAGACTGGAGAGAATCCATCATGGGTGGGCTGGCTGTACATTTTGACATCGATCCGCAGTACCTCACCGCCTATAGTCGACGCAGGCAGCAGTCAGTTTCATACAAAATGTAAAGTAGACGGATTCTGGGCCAAAACAATTTAGAATAGAATATTGTTGTTATAGCTGGTTAACCTTCTACTGCATGAATTATGAAAACTGCATAATCAGTTCCCCCTGCTGGGATATAGTATAGGCCTCCTCTCTATGAGAGGGTGGGCTGTAAGCTACTACACGGGACACGGCACGGCAGATGTCACATGCCTTCGAATTTTTGGTTCTAGGACATGTTGGTTTCGTCACGATGTTTTTCCTTCCTGTTTTGAGAGCAGTGGTTATAATAGTACATTATGATATAAGTGTGGTAAGTTGAAAATTACAGCTGAGGCGATATTGCTAGCCCGAGCCGTAGGTGAGGGCTATAAGAAAGCAGAGGCTGTAATTATCAAACCGCACGTATGTCATACGAAGTTTTATAACACATTTGCGAGGAAATAATTCATCATTACTTGACATTTTCTAATAAAATCAATACAGCGAAAAGAAAAAGCGCGCGGAATAATTTTTACTTTTTCACAAATTAGCGATGCGCGCGCATCAGCGTCTTTTCTTTATGGCAAAGGCACAAGAAACAGCCAGCATTACTAATAAAGTAAATTAATACTTTTGTGTTTTTGTTACAGATAAATGGTTGTAATTAATTGTCAAAATTAAAGAATTAAATGTTTATTTATTATATTTTATCTCCCAAAGTTAATTGTATTCATAAAATGTTGACCACTTTTCTGACATAAAAACTCTTTGCTAAGATTTAAAAAAGTACCGTTCGTTTTAGACGGAGCATCTTGATAAACCGTGCGCTTTACATTACAATTACGCACAAGTACGTAATGAGATACATTACGATATTGAAATTGGTGCAGTAAGAGACCTTTTACGAGCAAATGTGTTATAAAATAATTTACACAAAGCAAAGTTTCTGCTTTGGTTCCAACCCAAAATCGCCACTGTGCGTGAGCAGTGGTGAAAGCAGTAAAAACAAAAATATTTGAACACACAACAGAACACAAAAACAAAACAACACATATAGTGGAGCGCCTGGGGCGATAAAAACATGAAAACCTCGGATTTCCGTTACAGTAAACGAAAATTTATAATTCAAAGTGGAATATTTAGCTTATAATATATAAAAAAGTTTACCTATTAAAAAATAGTGATCTTGATTAAAAAAAAAATAATGCAATAATTATAATTTCCTCATAATATTAGGCAGTAGAACATGTTTCTACACTAAAATTAAGTTAATTTATGTATTCATAATATAGAGATAGTAATTAGGAAAAAGAAATACATGAAGGAAAATGAAAGAAAAAAAATTTATCAAGAAATCATTTGTTTATTTAAACAATTTACATTTTTATCTATTTAAGTATTTACTTCAACTTCACTTATTTCAATGATTAGTGTAGTATTAAAACAAGTATTTTCGCTGCACTGTAGACATGCTACACTGCAGTATAAGCCACTCTTTCGACATCCACAAGCAGCTCCACAACCCTTTTAGCAGCTACAAAACAACATTTGCAATAAATTTAACTGGAGATGGTGATTGATTCATTGTTATTGGGATAAGCATGTTATTAAAATACTTCTAGCCCCAATTTTCAATATTTACATTTTCAATATCTTCTTAACCATAACTGGATTTGTAAATACCTATACTCTTTTTAGGTGTTCAAACGCTGCATCAGCTGATCTTGAGCTATTTTCAACTGCATATTTTCATTGAATTAAATAATAATTCCTGTACATCTATTTTTCAATGCACTACGATTTCTTTCAGCTGATTTAATATCGTCTTTTTTATACCCGTCAAATACCACATACGTGTCGCTGTTATAATTATTTTTTAAATATCTTATATAATGCTCACATATCATTTTAAAAACAACGTGACACTGGCTGAATGCACAAACCGTGCGAAGCCAAAGGAAAAAAAAAAAAAAAAAAAATATCATTTTAAAGGTTTCATTTAATTGCCATTTACAACGATGTAACAACATGCCATCAATAACATAATGAACATTTTCTACACTTTTTAACTGAATTGAAACTTCTGGGAATAACTCGTACAGAGTTGATTTTTTTTGTCTTTCGTAGCACCATCTTCAAATATAGCAATCGGATATGGTGCCAGTTCATAATTCATATAATTTTTAAGCTCTTCATCGGTTTGTTTTAAAACACAAATACGTTGAAACAGTAGCAATGGATCAGTGGGAATCACATCGTCATGTATTTTAATTTTGTTTTTGCCAACAGAGGATTTATTTTATCTTTTCTTGATAGCTTCAATTCACGTAAATTTTGACCCTTTGTTTTTTTCATTACCTTCAACGTCCTACGTTTTACTACCTGTCCGAGGTCGTTATGACCCCTCATACGCTCCAACATTTAAAAAAAAATTCTCTTATGTCTATTTAGGTATTATTCAACGTACAAAAAAATATATTTCAAATGAAATTACATGCTCAAGTATTAATTTTTATATTTTTTTTAAATAATAAAAAAATGAAAAGCACAAAAAAAAATTGGGTAAACTTTACACTTTATAGTATAAAAAAGAAAACCCCCCTTCGACCATTTAAATTAATTCAGTGTAACAAAAGTCTGAGGTCAAAACCCCCAGACACTCCACTAATAATGGATTAGAACACATTTCAAGTTACTTAGGTTTAGTTTTTATTAGAGCATAAAAAAGATACCTAATGAAAAAAGCTCATATATACTAAAAAGCCTTGCCTTGCCTTATTTGCAAATGAAAATACTTTGTATAAAACATATGGTTTTGCATGCATTATAGGTGTCCACTTTACTCTAAAATAATGTTGTAACAGAATAATCCAATCTGTGCCAACTAAACCACGCTGATGATCGGCGTAGTTTGGCAAGGTACCGCATATAGTTTGTATGCAAATCTTGCTCTTTATCTGTTTATTGAATGAATTAAGATTGTGTACGTTATGAAAAGTACGCTTTCATTTTTTCATTAATAATGTAAAAAAAAAACGACGGGTTGCACTCCGGGAGTGCCGGCAGAAGTGAAAACTTAAATATTAACGTTGTGCATTTTTTATATTTTGGAATGGTTAGGGAATCATTTTGCACGAATTGCCTTAATTATCAGTACAAAATTACTATCATTTATGTCGTAGAATACAATATTTATTTATTGCGCTATCTTGCACAAACATGACAATTTATATTACATTAAAAAGTTTATTTCTCAGAAAAATCAACTTCCATCCATAATTTCGACGACTTTTTCACCATCATTATTACCAGAACCATTATTTTATTAATTTTTTAATTTTTTCACGTCCACCGGAGGTGTGCCATATGTTCCACCAGTTATCTGTAGTTCCCAAATTGCAGATTTATTGTCGAGAGATGTACCTTCAAGTCTATCAATACATTCTAACTACAATTCTAATTAATTCATTCATTTAAGCTAAGTTTGTTTCTGTAACATAAACACACACGAACATTCGCGCAAGCACCCTGCCCCACCTAAACTAAACAACAGTCGCAGGCATACATTTTCGCCGCGCCGTAGAAAGAGAGGGGGATACTTCCTCGCCTACGCCGCGCCGCCGGCTGTGTACTCACCATCAGTCTTACGAATTTTCGATCAGGGTCACGTGTCCTGACGCGAGTTTTACATTTTTTACCCGTTACAAAAAAAGTGTACAACGCCGCTAAAGAAGTTTTCACTTCAAAAAAGATCACCAGGATCATACAATCAATTTGGCATCAGTTCGATCTCTGGGAGATTTCTCTCTTTCAGATCTTGGTTAGTTTGATCGCATACTGCTAGGCCGACGTAAAATATCTATCCGTCGAATTGTCTCTCAATCAAACTGACCGGATTGAACTCCTACTGATCGTCTTAGGTCCTCTTTACTGAAACTGTCTTGCGTACTAGTTCAGTTCTCGAAAACAATGTTGTCTGTGGTTTTGTCGATATTGCCAAAAATCCGTTTTATTGGTGTGTTCTTTATTTCGATACAAAGGACTGTCGAACTTGATTATTGACCTACATGAATAAACGAGCGCTAGCATAATAAAACTTAGTAAACTTAGATCAACTGAGAGTTAACAATGTCAGGAGAGAGGTCGAAGAAGAAAAATCGATAAAGGTACTGCTTCCTCTAAACCAAGCCGGGCTAGCAAAAATGAATTTTAACTTTATTTTCACATCTGTAAGCAAAAGAAGTGTCTATATCAACGATAACTTATGTCTGAATAAAGAAAACGTGACTTTAGTGAAACAAATGGCAGCTTGGAAACATTGATACTGAAAAGGAATAAACAAAAAAACCGATAAACACATTCCCATCACTAAAGTTAGCGTCACCTTCTACCGACATCGACAATACCACCCGTAATTGAAAATGGTTTTAGGTCTTAATAAAAATTGTTTACCGTTTTATGGTATTAACCTTCCAAATGTCATATTTTAAAATGAATTCATATTTATAATATCTCTTCATCATTAAGTTTAGATCTGATTAATGTTTATTATTTAAAAGGCTCATTTTGACAGCTAATGCATTTCCGCAACAATTTGGCAGGGGCAAGTTGATTCCAAAATGGTGGCCGTTTGTTGTGCTTATATGTGATTTGTGAACAATTTTATATATAAGTAAGTTGTAAATAGGTTATACTGAATTATTAGTATTTGTAAACGATTTTACATATTCCAGGTGTTCGTTTGATGTATATTTTGATAAATCAGCACTTGAATGACCTTTCTTTTTTCATTGCTTACAAAGGAACTTACCTGACAGCCTTGTTATAGTAATATCAGTTAATTTTACACATTTTATACTGTAATCGCAATGATGCCAACGACTTTGTTAATTCTTCAGTGTAAATGCTTTATTTTGTCACATAGAATTACATTTCAAATGTTCTGTATTCGAAGTCGAAATAAGCGCGGGACGTGTGGCTTGGCTAATGATTGGCGTCATAAACCATGAATTACAGTTTCTGTCACGGGCATTTTACCCTTTTCACTGTCCGTTTTTATGGCGGTACACATTGCGTATATTATTGGCTTGGAATTATTTTCTATGTTTATTTAGTGTCAAACTGAGCTTGTCCAGTAGTATCATAACCTAAAACCTATTCTGCCGGGTGCGGCGAATATTATGAGAGAATTCTTGTTTCGTGTTCTCATATTGTAATGCGATTATTTCAGATGATATTTGCCTGTTGAATTGACAATATATTTCCAATTGCATTGGAATTATGGATGAAAAAGAGAGTTTGCCTGAGAAACCAAGTGAAGATGTCAGTCAAGGGTCTGACACTGCGGCAACTGAGAAACTTGATGTTGAAGAGGGCAAAGAGAAGACAGAAGCTTCTGCGAGCGGTGACGCTGGTGCCGAAGTTAGTGCTGAAGCCTCAGACTCCAGTAGTGATGTGAAATTTGACAGTGATGTAACAAAAAGTGCAACTGAACCAGGTGAGAGTGGGTTACAAAATCATGTAGACAATGATGTGATCACAGAGGACAGCAGTAGTGTTAAAAGTGATATTGGTGACAGTAAGAGAGATGTGACAGATACCACAGATGGAGACAGTCAGGAGGATGTCAGGGATGAAGGTGAGTTTGTTATTATACTTGTTTGACAACATAATCATCATAATTATTTTTTTACTGTATTGTGGTGTTCTTCCGAATTATAGTTCCTAGTTAATGCCAAGATATGTTATTAATCCAGGCTTAACTTTTCCTGTTACACCTGTACAGTACATTTTCATGTTAGTAAAACACAACTTGTTAATTACAGCTGACACTCTAGACAAAGTAATTGAAGAATCACAAGACAGTGAAGCAAATACAGAAGACAATCAAACAAAAGATGATTTTCAACAAGAGTCAACTTCTCAAGGTGAGCCCAGTCAAGAATCAACCAGTCAGGACATTAGTGATGCAACTACCCAAGATGTTAACCAAGAAACAGCTGAAACTATGGGCGAAAGCCAAACATTCACCCAACTAAGTCAAGATAATATTGAAGAAAGCCAATCATACACTCAACCTAGTGAAGAAACTCTTGATGAAAGCCAAACATTCACTCAACTGAGCCAAGAAAACAATGAAGAAGCAGCTAATGAGGATAGTGTCACAAAAACTGAAGATGCTGTAAAAACAAATGATAATGTAAATATTGATGATGCTAGTGAAAAAGCTGAAGCTATAGCTAAGACAGAGGAAAAAGAGAAAGCTGGTGGTGATAAGGTAGAAATCATAGACAACTATGAAAAGAAAGACAATGATGAGGATGGCCAGCCTCAATTTGAGACGGCGCCAAATATATCTGTGGATGATCATCATCAAGAGGATCATACTCAGGTAAATAATCTTACTTAATCTTGAAAAGACTATACATTCAGTAGAAATTTTGCATTTTTTTGGCAATCTGACGAATCTTATGCTCTTTCTTTTTGAATTTGAGGGTAAATGCATGTTTGATGGAAAAAATAATACTGTTGTAACTGTAGTGTAATGGTTGATGTCCTTTCAATGCCTAAATCAATTAATTTTG
Source organism: Eremobia ochroleuca (assembly GCA_949629135.1). NCBI lineage: Eukaryota > Metazoa > Arthropoda > Insecta > Lepidoptera > Noctuidae > Eremobia > Eremobia ochroleuca. The sequence goes on along the minus strand of OX451405.1, from coordinate 9,818,243 downwards.
CACCCCTAAAGGGTAGTTGTAGTGTCATTAAAAAGGTCCTTCCAATCGAAACAATATTTACTATGGTGACTTTCAATTCATTACCCGTCTGGAGTTCTCCCGGTATGGACATGCCTTATTTTGTAGAAATAAAAATTATATTTTTTAATGTTTTGTATTTTTCAGTCCATTTTTATTTGACCAACTAAGGGAACAACAAAAACCACACAAAAAAGGCAATTTTTGTTATAAAATGTGTTTTACATTAAGTATGACCCAGATGAGGGTGGCGATGATGATGTCCATCAAAACCCAATATTTGATGGAGACAGTCTCTCACAAAACTGTTAATTTGGCATTAGTGAACAGTCAATAGAAAGTAATCAATAAAAATTAGCAAAACTACAATTGCTAAACTACCTAATATTAAACAAATAAGTACCTTTCTAGGCATATAAATATTATTGCTATTGGAGTGGGTACCAGGCTTCATACATTTTTGTCCATCATCCTTTAAATTAATTTTTGATCAGCTAAGTCAATGTCAAGCTTAGGCATAGCCTGTGTTTGAATCCAAAAGGGTTTTCAAACATTCTGGTGGAACCAAAAACAGACCAAGATATTTACTTTAAAAATTTAATATTTTTTACAGGCCCTTGACCCATTTGATGCTCTCCTGAAAGACACAGCTGACTCTAGTCAAGCAAATGAGATGAGGGAGAAATCAGACATAGGTGTTACGGTGAATATAGATGATGATGATGATGATCATAATACTGAGGACCACCAAGGTGATGTGCACGATGATGATGAGGAACATCATACAGGTATAATGGAATATTTATGTTACACAATCCAATTGAAATTATCTTGCAGAATAAACCTGAGACATATGTGAGGGGCAATTCTCGTAATTTTAAGAACTTTTGGCTGGTTTTTTGATCCATAGTTAACTCAATCAATTGTTAAAAATAGTAACTGATGGTTACATTTTGGAAAAACGAAAACACATTTCGCCAAAATTTAACCGTTGGCCCTTAGTCTCAATCTGTCAAAAATACCTCTAATTTCCCTGCATTTTTGACATAGATAAAATTGAATGTTTTTAATTATGGGAATTGATCTTCTGGTAGTTTAAAACAGGCTGTAAATGTTGTGAATTACTTTGTAATATTACACTTTACAGACAGCCCATACTGCACTGAAAAAGAATGTATTCTCAATAGTTTGTAACTTCTTATGGTATCCTAAAATTTTCTGCTTGTTGATGTAGCATCTTCAAAGTAACCTATTATCATGTTTAACTCTTGGTTGAAAAACAAGATAGCATTCGGGACAACTGCTTAGCTCTGTAGAGATTTCTTAACTTCATAAAATGATCTCCCCAAAATTTTTACTTTTAATCCCTTGGAATAAAAATAATTTCATACTTCTCTAATCCTATCGACGAAGGCGGAGTGACTGAGTTGGTTGACGAACCGGGAGCTGATGAGGAAGTGTGCCTCTTGCCAGACATTGAAAGAGAAATATCTGAAGCTGACAAGGCTGAAGCCGAAAAGGTTTTAGCTGAGAAGAGAAAACAGGCTGAAGGTAATGCACGTGATTTTGTTTCAATTTTGCACTGTTTACCAGCAGAATTCAAACAAAATCATTGTGTAACATATTTACAATCTGAATAATTTTGAAGGATATTGCTAATCCATTGCTTCATATGTTCGAAAAATTTGACTGCTCAAGAACTTAATAATGTAATGAATGCACTTGAACTGAAAAAAATGAAAGCCATTCTGCTATTATTTTGTTTTAAGACTTCATATCTATGGGTGATAATAACTGTGCTTGCCGCTTAAATTTAAACTAAAATGTTGTAGGATAGTTGTTTTTCGATTGAAAAAATCATTTGAATTTGTGTAACGTTTTAAGTTATACAGAAAAGCACTGCAGTTAATGCACATTTTGAGGCTGTACAAAATATTTTAATTCACTAAAAGCTATTTCTGAACATATTACCTTTTCCCCGCGTTTTGGTCGGAAATTATCCCCACGAGAAAGTACTACTGGGATAAAAAGTATTCTATATCCTAACCCTGGTCATGTCTACCTGTGTGCCATTAAGGCGTCAAGAGATAGCAGACAGACAGACTTTCGCAGTGATAATATTAATATGGTTATGGTTGTAGCAACATCATGTTTAATCGTTTTAATTCTGACATTGGGGGCTTTTATCTACGACAGAAGCAGCAGCAGAAGCGGAAGCGTCGGTGCCTATAAAAGAGAAGGAAGAAGCTGATGCCGCAACTTTCAGTACAGATGAGCAGACAAATAGCGAGGTGGCTGAAGAGCATACAGAGACTGACGTGGCTAATGAAGAGGCGTCGCAGGAAAATGGTGGAGGTGAGTCCAATAATATGAAACTGGATGTGGAGGTGACTTGCCAAATATTTGCCTGGGAATTGTATGCGATATCTGCGCTGCGAGTCTGATTAAATTCGCACTAAATAAGATACACGTATTAAAACACTCACTTCTTCATCCTGTGCATGTTTTTAAACTTTTAAATATTCTATTAAATATAAACAAAAATTCAAAATCAATCCCAGTTTTCTTGTTATATTTAACAATAAAAGCGAAAACTGGGATTGATTTTGAATTTTTACAAACTTCAAAGGTTAGATGCTTAGATGAGACAAAAAAGGATGTTGGCCTTTTTTGTCTCATCTAAATTATCTTGTCATTGAAATGCAAGTGATTGACATAAAAAATATTGATTATTTTTACAAGGAGTATTTAATACTCCGTTATTTGAAAAAAAAAAGAACTACATAATGGATTTAATTTATATTTATTATACTGACAAGAATTATGTTTCTCAGCTAGGATTTTCAAGATGCTGCTAGAGCTAGCCCGCGTTCTACTTGATAAAGATGCGGTCTTTTTTTCCTTATTAAATCATTTCGCAGGTGTATAGGTCACATGGGAACCCTCAAGTTTTAAAATATTATACTGCTATAACATTGAATTTGTTACAACTCATAACAAATACTTTTATAGAGTTATGAGGAACAGGGTTAAAGTTCACTCATACTCTATAGAAAAGGGAGGATCCTCTGACTAGGCTGGTGTTGTGTCTGGCGGGCAACTGCCCGATGATTCATGTCGAGTCGTTGTATACAACGTGTAACGTTAAATGCGCAAAACCTCAGACACCCCAACTGATTTTTAATTCAATTGACCTATTTCAGAGAGAAAATATGTCATTAAAAATTTTTTAAAGGTTTTGTGTGCTGTTTTAGTTTTACTGGCCATTCTGATCGTTTCTTGCGTCTGCGACGACGCTTTATCGAGGGTGGAGTCGTCACCGGGCCGCTGCGCCGCGCTGATATTGGCTTGCTTGACCTATTAATAAATAGACACTGCAACGTTTTTAATGAAGATTTTTTGATGTGACCTATATTAAAAAGTGGTTCAATTAATTCTGATCGTTATTCTGATCAAACTATTTTCAGGTTTTGCGCATTTAACGTTACACGTTGTATATGCTAGTTGCGCGGTAAACCCTGCTTGCGAGATGCGAGACGCGTTGTTCGCATGTGACATTGTAGATACCGCTACACTTTCAAAAAGAGCGTGGCTTGATTGGCAGGCCTGTTGGTCTAGTGGTCAGTGGCCCTGACTACTATACGCAAGGTCGTGGGTTCGATTCTCACACAGGACAAATGTTTGTGTGATGAGCACGATCATTTGTTCTGTGTCTGGGTGTAATTTATCTAGAATATGTATGTATTTAGAAATATATATGCATGTTTATCAGTTGTCTAGTACTCATAGCACAAGCTCTGCTTAGTTTGGGACTAGATGGCGTTGTGTGAAAGTTGTGGAATATATTATATTATATATATTGACGTAGATTCGAACAGGTAGTGCAGGTCTTTTGATGGGGAGGTACCTAGTGGGTTATTTCATTTATCAAACCCAATAATTCCACCCAAAAAATCGTAACATCGATAGCACCAAAACTTATAATTCATACTACTACATCACTAAACCATAGACAATTTCGAGCGCCATTGTTGTTTACATCTATGAAAATTTTTGAAACGCCGGAGCTTATGTGCCAAACCCTGCGTCCTAACCGTAGACGACCCTCGCGCGAATACGGAATTACGTGGTCGTTTACCTAAATAATGACGTACATCGCGACTTGATTGATCGCGCTGGTATGTCACATTCATATAAACGAGCGCGACGATCGCGTACGCGCGCGACATTCGCTTTCGGTTAGGACGCGGGCTTACATGATTGTTTCGGGTTTGAGAGACTGTTTTCGGTCTCGAACAGAGTCTATTCGTGACGAACGATTTAGTTCCTAAAATAGGAAATGTTAATGCTGATATATCTTTCTAAAATTAATGACTATCAATATTGTATTTTTCAGAAAAAGAAATCGAAAACGAACACGATGAATCTGTAGAAGCCGACGAAAATGTAACCCCTCACATTATACAGGAGATCAGCTCTTTCGACAGTACTTGCGCACAATGCAAAACAGAACAAGCATGCTCCTACCGATTCTCAACCAAGGACACCGAGACCAACTACTTATGTAGCGAGAAGTGCATCAAAGAATACCAAATAGACCACTCAGGACAGTACACAGTCACACACAAGAAATATCTGATAGAAGAAATTTTACCTAAACCCTTGACTTGCTCAGAATGTGAAGAAAAAAAAACATGCTACTTTTATTACAACTACGACGGCGAGGATACTAACTACTGCTCAATGACCTGTCTCAACAGTATGATGGCTGACGAAGCCGACAAATATGTGTTCAAACGACGAAGAATAATCGTCGAAGAGATCACGCCAAAAGATGCAGAGTGCTATGTTTGTAATGAACGCAAAAAATGCGCGTACACATTCAACAAGTATGGAGACAACCATTTTATTTGCGGGAACATCTGTATAAAGAACTTAAACGGAAAAGAAAATGGTAGATATATGATAAAGAAGAAGAGAGTATCCAGAAAACAGCCGCCTCCACAGCCACAGAACCCTCCATTACTGAAATTAAAAGTGATTAGCAATGCAACTGATAAATATTTAGACGAAGCTTACAAAATACAGGCGAAGACGCCCGCGATGGTGCAAGCCGCGAGGGAGGACAGAGAACGGACTTTCGTCAGAAAGTGTAACCAATGCAGGCTAATACTTAACGTCGACGAGAAAATACTGACTTGGGAAACTATGGACTTTTGTGACGAAGTGTGCTTAGGAATGTATCAGAACAAAATTGGAGCAAGATGCGCGAATTGCAAGAACACAGTCCAACATACTAGTTTAGGAAAATACTGCGTTAGATTCGGTTTCGACATCCGGCAGTTCTGTAACTGGGCGTGTTTAGAGGAGTTCAAGAAAGGTTTAAAGATATGTTGTTACTGTCAGAGGGATATATCTGTGGGTCACCAAGGTTTTCTAGCTCCAGTAGGTGATAAAGGACAGTTTAAAGACTTTTGTTCACAAGCTTGTATGGAGAAGTTTGATCAAATGAGTAAAAACCCGATACCTCAGCCAGTGTGGGCGAAATGTGCGGTGTGTTCCTTAGAAAAAGCGACCGCTATCGAAGTGGAAGTGAGTGAGGAATTATCGCAGAGGTTGTGTTCCGATCCGTGTTTCGCAGCTTTCAAATTCGTCAATAATATCTTCCCTGGTGAGTATTTTTGCATGAATTAGTAAAATAGTAGATCATTCAATTATCTAGTAGCTTTGCACCCATCAAATCCCTTACTACAATATGGATCTTGTGCAGTTGTGAATAAACTTTGTATTCGATTGCTGTTCATAAAATAAATAAAAAACAGTAAATTTCGTATCACGTCTCGTTTCCTGTCGCCAGAGTAAGCTCTCGTCCGCACGGACGTAAAAATATCGCGGCGGGATTTTATCGCGCACTGGATTTTTAACTCTGTGTTGAGCCAAGCGTTGCGAATCCAACAGAGCGCATCCCAGAGCATCAAAAAACACTTGGATTTTAAACTCTCGGCTCAGTGCGTTGAAAATCCAGTGCGCGCAAAAAAAATCGCCGCGGGAAAAATGCACTCGTGCTTACGTGGGCAGAGACCGTAAAACTAAAGTTCTATATAAAATACAAAACTAATACACCTCATTTATCCCACAGACCAATGCCGCTGGTGCAAAAAATACTTCGAGCGCAAACAAAGTAAATGCTTCACCATCTACGAAGGTTCGAGCGCTCACTGTTTCTGCTCAAAATCGTGTATGAACGTGTACATAAGTAATTCGCGGCATATAGTGCCATGCAACTGGTGTAAGGTCAAGAAGTACAACTTTGATATGATCAGGCGGGTGCAGCCAAATGGTCAACCCATTATGATGTGTTCACTCAACTGCTTGAATCTCTACCAGGTTTCCGTTAATGCCGTGTCTTCCAGAAGGTTAGTAATTAATGTTTTATCACTAGAGCCTGATTTACACTATACGATTTAATTGCATGTGGCATACCATAAGTGCACTGCTCTCAAAATGGTCAAGAAAACTTTGTGAACAAGAGTGAAGAAAATTCAGAATCAAATGAAATTAGCTAGCGAAACTCCGCAGATGTGATGGGTATCAATATCTAGACTTACAACTGAATTTCGACAAATCGTAATACGACAAGATTTTATTTCGACAATATGGAACTCCGACACGTCTTCATTTCGACAATACTTTAGTTCGAAATACTGCAAGTCCGACACTACTGTACTCCGACAAAGCGTTTCTTCGACATGACTTAACTAGGAAACGATGCGACTTCGACGACATGTTTCTTCGACAACAATGGTAGTCCGACATGAGTTTATTTCGACGTACTCTACTCCGGCATGCTGTACTTTTTATAGTTAGTATCGTTTTTTTTTTTTTTATCTTCCAACATGCTAGCAAGACATACACGTTTATGGATATTTTTTGTAAGTAAAAATAAATAAAGAATAAATATATTTTAAGTATCTTATTTCCTCACATCATCTGTGTACATGATCGGTATATTAAAAATCGATACCCTTAGCGCTAACTGTTGAGATTAGTTAAACTACATTTTTGTATACAATACTAGGCATGCAAAGTAATTAACATTACAAGACACAGAACTAAATGGTGGACACCCTCAGGGAGGAAGGTACGCGATTTTGCAAAATGCGGAGTACGGGCAGGAAGTCCCAAACTTTCGGAAGAGACTGAAGCTTATGACTGAAGGACGTGAAAACGTACCTGTCACTTCGTTAGAACATCGGGCACTCAACACAAAGGTTAGAGCGTTGGTACGACGTGACCTCCGACGATCCAATACACGCTCTATAGAGAAAGCGATTGAGGAAAATCGGGGGTCGAAAGTGTCAATCACTTGGGAGGAGCATCCTGGCGAAGTTGACCAAATCTAGTGAAGATATCGTCGTTTCGAACCCGGAGATCCTTTCGGAAGTCGAAATCTTCTATGGCCAATTGTACACATCGCATGCATCTCGACCTGATCCCGAAAATGAGGATTACTGAGCCACCCTAACCCGTCACTTCACTGAAGACCTGCCAGATGTCAGCCATGACGAAATCGAGGCGGCTCTTAAACAGCTTAAAAATGGAAAAGCCCCTGGTGAGGACGGGATTACGACCGAGCTCCTGAGGAAGTCCTGCGCTGAGAGCTTCGAGACCTAATCTGTTTTGGAGTCTCTGCAGCGATGCCAAGTCGACTGGCGATACATTCAAGTGCTGAGATGTCTTTATGAAAACGCGACAGTAAAATCATGGTCAGCAAGACGACCAGTCACCACAAGCAGCACCCGTTCACGAGCATAACGCAGTGATCAGCCACTAACCCCCCTCGCCATATTTGAGGGAAGGAGGCAACCCGACCCCCGACGCTACCGCAAACAGTGCAGAGCATGACGAACTTGCTGCCGGTTGCTCAGGCAAGAATAAAATCAATCGTCGAGGTCGCCAGCTAACCACATATTGCAATCCACTCATTAGCTAATATTGAAATGAGTAGATTACGTCAGTAATAAATTAAAATAATTGACTTATACAGTCAAATAGACATGAGGGGTAACAATATCAAAACATCAATGATTTAGATATTGAGCGGGAACGTAGGGCGTTGGCAGTGAGATGCAATATGTTGGCGCGCAGGTTTGCACGGTGCACAAAAGATGTCAAAATTGCGCTTTTTAAAGCATACTGCCAGACATTTTATACTTGCAGCCTGTGGGTCCGCTATACGCGTAGATCTTTCAATGCCCTGCGGGTCTTGTACAATAATGGTTTCAGGATGCTGTTGGGGTTGCCTCGCTTTTGCAGTGCATCAGGTATGTTTGCTAAGGCTAGCACTGACTGCTTTAGGGCGATAGTAAGGAAAAGAGTGGCCTCCCTGATGCGCCGCGTGCGGGGCAGCACCAACAGCCTTCTCAATACCATATTGGAAAGGGTTGATTGTCCAGTTGTGAGGCACTGGAATACCGTTCACGGATCTGGAGGGGTCCTGTTTAATGTAAAATAGAGTAATAATGTATTTGTGTGTGTTTTTAGTGAAATAATGTATAATTAATAATGTTGACATTCAATAATGACATTCAATAATAATATACTAACACAGTTATAAGTATGATTTACTAACAATATATGGAATATTTTTTTTTATTCCGAAATAAATGAATAATAATAATAATAAAAAAGATACCCATCACGTCTGTGGAGTTTCTCTAGTTAATTTAATTTGACCTTGTATTGCATGGCAGCACAAGTAATTGGTTGAGCCTTCAGTGCATTTGTAGAACTATGAACTTGCTTTTTGTGTAAGTACTTGCACTAAAAAATACGCTTATTTCAGAACAAAATGTGATATGTGCAAGCGGACTTCGCTAGCGCAGTACCATTTAACAATGTCCGACGCTACAGTTAGGAATTTCTGCTCCTATCAGTGCGTTATGTCATTCCAGGTAAGATTTCTATCTATAAACTGTCCATAAAGCTTTAGGCTTTATGCAAGATATAGTCTTAAGTGCTAGTAGGTTTATCTGGCGAGTGGCCACAATCTGAGCTAACGCCGCCATCTTGTCTTTCAATACTTTCTACAAAACAATTGCACAAATGTTTAACAACGTCAACGGCATTCGGCCGCCAAGCCTCGTAGAGTGCGTTTCAGCCAATAGTTCCTTTGCCGTTATGTTGGCAGGAATGTGTATACATTCCTGCCAACATAACGGCAAAGGAACTATATTACTAGTGTTACTATATTACACAAAATGTGTTTCCTTGGAATTAAAACAAAACAATGAAATGTGGTATTTTCAATATGACAGTGAAAGTAGCTTTTCATAACATATATTTACCATTTTTACAGTCATCTTTAAAACCCTAATTTTTTAAACTAAGATGTAATAATGCAAAAGCAGAGAGTATTTCGTCGATCTGTACATACAAAAACATTTTATTTAATCAATCTAAATAGACATTTTTATTTAATTTAACTGGGGCAATAAATTATATAAAAAATAATACCTTGATCCCTAGACATTTTTGATGTGTGTAGATAATTATAAATATGAATAAATATTTGAAAGTAGTTTCAGAATTTAGCAGTGGTGGGTTGGGGACCTGAACGCATCTAAGTGCCCTTTCCCACGGCAAGATCCCGTTTTTTGCAGGATCCCGTTTAGTGGCGTACGTGTTTAAATATACATATTCACACAAGCATCCTATTTGCAGTATCCAGAAAACAGGATGCTTGTGCACAAGCCGTGCGCTCGATAGGATTTCCCATCGGCAAAAAAGCCGAACTTCCAAACTGTCATCCCCTATTTATATTTTAAGGAATGATTTTAAATAAAGATTGTTCCTTAATGTTCATATAAGGAACTCGTGTGCAATATTTCAAGCTACTAGATCCAGTGGTTTAGGCGGTGCGTTGTCTGTCAGTAAATTTAAGATTTTTGTTGAAGATTTTAATTGCTCACAATTAATTAACATACTTAACCTTTTTATAATGTATGCAGGGACAATACTCAAAACACCCGCTACTGCCGGGTGAGTCCATCGATCAGCAGAAAGCGGTGCCCACTGGAGCGCCACGGCGGACCTACCCTACTGCTGCCAAAAATAATGGTAAGAATCATTACATCTGTTAGATTTTTATTTATGAATTAAAATAACAACGGCTTTCAGAAACATAGGATATTTGTTGCTGCTTTTAAACAGCGTTCGTAACTTCGTTTCCTACAAATATGTGTTTTAGAAAAATAACTTTATCGCCCACACATAAAGTTCAGTTTGCATTACATCTTCAAATATGAATATATATTTTTTTAATAGTACTAGTCATTCTGAAATCAACTTTATTTACAGTTGCAATATTCGTGTATGGGTGGTGGTGTTATGTGTATGGGGTAATAACATCAAAACCAGGATTTAAGTGGACAATAACTCGTATGTTTCTCCCCTCACAGCAAACAAAGCACAGCAGCGTGCAGGTGGCATGCCAGTGATCTCAAGCGTACAATCCCTCGCGACACCTCCGCCCCTTATGCCGTCCATGACGCGCCAGAAGTCCAAGCGCCTCCAAGTACAACAGCCCCCGCCCGAACCCGAGCCCCCCGCAGCCCCCAAGACGCCACCTCCGCCCCCCAAACCCCCCACACCCCCACCTCCTCCACCCCCTAAAATATACAACCATGTTATAGTCAAAACATTACCCCCACAAGAAGTAGCCAACAAAGCGACCATGTCGAAACCGATGATGGTGTCAAAAGGCGTTTCTTGCCGACCTCATCCCTGCACTAAGGAGTGTCAAACAGATCCTAGCTTAGAACGACGAGTACTTATCCCTGTTCCTGTACCTATTTATGTTCCTGTGCCGTGTGCCATGTGGTCGATACCCTTCCCAGTACCAGTGCCCATTCCAATTCCTATCCCGACCCCAATCTTTATCCCTACGACAAGGAATTCGGCTAAAGGCATCATGAAGGAGATCAATAAAATCCATGATAAGATGCCCACGGATCCGTTTGAAGCTGAACTGCTGATGATGGCGGAAATGGTGGCTGGAGACAAGAAGAAGGATCAGAGTGATTCGGATACGGATGACGACAATGGTGAGTAGAAATATGAACATGTTTTTATACAGCGTGTAACGGAAGGGGGGTATCAACCCTGAAGGAGGTGAATGTGCTCATGAAACTCAACAACTTTCCCCAAAGAACATAGGTCGAAATATGAAAAAAAAATTTGGCCCTCCCATAGTAAATCAATCAGCTGGTAGTCAGTTTTGTAAGGGAGTGCCAAATTTTTTTTTTCATATTTCGACCTATGTTCTTTGGGGAAAGTTGTTGAGTTTCATGAGCACATTCACCTCCTTCAGGGTTGATACCCCCCTCCCGTTACACGCTGTATATATCTAGCGACGTGTTTTGCAAGGTTTTTACGAGTTGAAAAAATATCGAGATTTCTTTATTATATGTAGTTTAATATAAATGTAAACGCTATACACATAAATGATGGTAAAGACCGCTTCAAAATCCGTTGCGTACTTTAGAAGAACCACCCCGGTCAGATAGACAAGAAAAGCGACTTTAATTTATAATGTATAACATATTTTTATGTATAAAGTCTTTATAAAGCCTTGCCATTGACTTCAATGAACGCGTGGCATCGCGTGTTGCAGCGTGATAAGAATCGATGCTAAACTGTCAGAGCGATGTACAGACACCAGCACACCAAGCTACCCGAAACTGTCAGATTTTCCCAATCAACTTTGAACCTTATGCTTTAGTGCTAAAGTTGAAAATCTATTAAAGAAATCTGACAGATTGTAGTAGCTTGATGTGCTGGCGTCTGTACAACACGCAATGTTGAAGTATCTTATTGATACTTTCGTTGCAATAATTGGTATTTTAAGTACAGTTGAAAAATGGCTGCGTGAAATGTTATGGTGTGAAGCAACCACCTAAAAGTATATTTGAGTGGTAACAGACAAGATTATTTCATCGCTTTTGCATATTATTGTTTGGTAGAAGTCAGTATTGCGTACAGCCCGATTCTAACTTTGTGGCGGCTCTGAAGTGCGCTACTCGTTGCGCAGTACATCACTCTTCCTCACCCCCGCTGACACATGAATTTGTTACTGCGCAGCGACTCGCCTCACGTTCCGAGCCGCCATAAAGTTTGAATCGGGCTGTAGTTCATTGAAGTTAAACACTAACACGAACTCACCCGACTGCCCAGCCGAGTGCCCAGTGCCGAGTGACC
>OX451405.1:9751355-9805767 GCA_949629135.1 Eremobia ochroleuca | reverse complement strand
AAGGGTTGGCTTCCAATATTATAACCTAGTACAGTTGTGTGTATATATTGCTTGAAACACCATCATCTAACCCTTTACGACTAAAAAACCAAGATTCCAACACTCCAATCAAAACACAATAAGATTATCTATAAAATCAAACTGTTCTCTCACCAAAATATTATACTTACCATATTTCCAACCACTTCCAGTACACATTCGGCGTCAATGCGTGAAACAATGGGTGATGACGAAGAACGCAGAGATAGAAAAAAGTTCAATAAGACGGAAGCCCTTCAAGTCGGAGATACTACAGTTAACTGCCGACGAACTTAACTACTCGCTGTGTCTGTTCGTCAAGGAAGTGAGGAAGCCGAACGGCAGCGAATACGCGCCGGATACTATTTATTATTTGGTTTTAGGTAAGTTCACATAATTCTTTTGTATCCTAAGGGCCGGCGCCCACTGGCATCATTACACGGCAAAGGACTTTTACGCGACGAATAGAAATACAGGATGTAAAAAGACCCTTCATATAGCCGTCAACTACGCATTCTGTACATCTTTATCGACTTTTATTTTTGGTGTAAAAATTTGCTGTTTGCAGTAGCGTAATATAAAACACGCAAAACATTGTGCTTGTGGGTGCATGCAACGGTGCATGAAAAATACCCATTTAAAGTTGTGTTATAACCAGTGATCGGATAATCGGGCGCTAATGTACCTAAACTTCACTTTTGTTCCCACGAAAGAATAATATGTAATAATGCCTTTCAGAATCCCCGATCCCGGAATCGTTTGAAATTCCTGAGTTAGCTAAAAATTTTACCTGCATATTATAACAGTATTTAGAGTAAAAACTATTAAAATCCGCTGTCACTTTGTCTGAACGTAAAACGGAACAACCTAGCAGTGAAATTCTTACATTATCTGTGGTAAAATGTCAGCTTTATAATGTAAATATGTTGAATTTTCTGTAACTTTATGATAGTTTTTCTCAAAAACTATATTGTGTTTCTCAAAAACTATGCATTTGCTGAGTTTGGGATTTTGTGATAGTGTTTTATATATTATACGCTATTCAAACTGAAGTTTCGTACGTCCGGGTTAAGTAGCACAGTGGAGCCGATTAAATCACCAATCTGTTAGATAGATAAATCAATTTCCACTACTTGACTACATTGTGCACATTAAAATTTTTTATTGATATTCCTTTTGTTTTGAATAAAATAAAGATACCAAATCAAAATAACCACTGCTATAATTTCATTATCATACAGTTTTTTTTTTTTTTTTTTATCCCTGGAACCCCGGGATTACTTATTTATTCAGAAAGAAATGTCCATATTATTCTTTCGTGGAAAGAAGTTTAGGTATATAAGCGCCCGATTACCCGATCACTAGTTATAACATTAAAAACTTGTTTTATAAGAAGCATGTATTTTTACATAGAGAGAATGTCTATCTGACCTCCACAACCCAGTTACTAATCTGACGTCCCATACTGACTGTCAAAGATCCATGAATCACATCCAGGAACAAAGGCTTAACATGCTTTCTGAGGCATGGAGAGGCCTTGTTATGTAAAGATGGTCACTCATCCATGGACCAACCAAGGCAAGCCATAACTTCATTGATCGAGCCGTGCAGCTGTTATTACTTGACCACGAGCCGCTGCTGGTATGTTATTTCTAAACTGTAAAAATCTTGATTTTCAGGAATACAACAATATCTATTCGAAAACGGTAGGATAGACAATATATTTACGGACCCATATTACGAGAAGTTCACGGACTGCTTAGATGAAGTCGCGAGGAAGTTCTCAGTTTTATACAATGACTCACGTAAGTATTTTTCAAGATATTTCTTTAGTTTCTTAACTATTTTGAAGATTTGTTGTGACATAAAATAAAACACTCAATTTACTGTGTGATGCATCCGGCAAATGAAGAGTGATCGGTTGACTGACACTGAACAAGACACAATAGAAGTTTTATTGTTATTAAGCCTATGAGCGTTTGGTGTCCCTCAAAGTGTTACAATACACAATTATTTGATATGGAATGAATTAAGTCGCCTCTGACAACACACGGTTGTGTTGTCAAAGGCGACTGAATCGATAAAATCAAAAGTGATTGTTACAGTTTCCCTCTACATAAATGCAGATTAATATAATCACTGCAAGAGTCGCAATTAGTTTTTGCCTTAGGCATTCTCTACCAGTCAACCAAGGGTGAAGAAGAGATTAGATGGCAGGTGCTTTGGTTGAGAGAAACAATGAAACAAAAAATAATTATTAAAATTATTAAAACTTACACAAATACATAAATAGGTTATATACACATACATACGCTTTACGTGTTACGCTATTAATGCTGGTTTTGCCAGAATCGGTGACGATTATGAACGACTTTAACACATATATATACACAATATAACCTCCTGACTGATTTCGGTCACGGTGGCCAATTTCAACGGAGATTAGCCAGGTATGCAGCTGATATTATAGTGCACAAGTGTTCACGCCAACACAGGTGCACTCTGTTCTTTTTCTCTCATTATCCGATGGGACGGCACGCAATGTGACACGGCCGGGAAGAGATTAGACGCAGGACCAACGGCGACACGTGCGCACCGAGACACGGGGTATCACACCCCCGACTTCTAAACTACAAAATACTTCTAAATCACAACTCCGGACTGTTACTGAGAAATTCCTTAGGATGCGTTTCCACTGAAGTCGAGCTGGGCGGAGCGGAGCGGAGACGTCCAGGAATCGTCCAATCACAGACGAGACGAGTGACGCGATGAGGATTTCAACCATTGTGATTGGTCGATTCCTGCACGCCTCCGCTCCGCTCAGCCCAGCTACGCTTCCGTGGAAACGCACCTTAATGAAAAAACCCAATAACACTTTGCCGGACCTGGGAATCGAACCCAGGACCTCATGCTCAGCAGTCGCACGGACACCGGCTCAACGGGGTAGTCTCACACAACACAGTAAGTCTATAAGTTTACTAAATGTCCTTGTGCTCTTTTTCCAGAATACATAGTAACTCGAGTGGAGGAGGAACATTTATGGGAGAGCAAGCAGCTCGGCGCGCACTCGCCGCACGTGCTTCTATCTACCCTTATGTTCTTTAATACAAAACATTTTAATTTAGTGGTGAGTGTTATACGATTGGTGAATATTGTCATTTATTCATACAATATACAACGTGTAACGTTAAATGCGCAAAACCTCTTAAGGGGTCATTGTACTCATCATTATGAACAACTTTTACTATGGGACCAAACCGGAAATCGCGAAAAAAAAATCAGCTGTTCCCTACATTTTGACGAGTTATGCGAACATAAATGTAGGGAACAGCTGATTTTTTTTTCGCGATTTCAGGTTTGGTCCCATAGTAAAAGTTGTTCATAATGATGAGTACAATGACCCCTTAAGAGGTTTTGCGCATTTAACGTTACACGTTGTATATACAGGAAAATTTTTTAGTCACCGTCCAAATTTTGATATATTACTCTTTGGCGAAAATCATTGAATACTTGTTTTTTCTTTTAGTATCACTCAATACAAAAATATTGAGATATCATATCACAAAGTAATCTATAAAAAGTTTATGTTTCTGGACACTGCCGCGCCGTGCGTACGCGCTTGATGAAGTTGCGCGGGCCGCCCCGCCCCGCGCGCCGCCGCAATTCATTGATAACACAATAATAATCAAAGTTGCAAATTTTCCCTTCATACTTTCACGGGCTTAGTACCGTCAATAAGCAAAAGCTTTGTGCTATGTTCATTAAGATTAGAATGTAATCCTTAATTAAACAATTACAAATAAAGTAAAAATAAACTAGATAAAATAAGAACTTTAGACCTTATTAAAGCCGTGCGAAAAAGTTTTGCTATTAGGCGTATTTAAAAAATTTTAATCAACTTATGTACAGACGCCAGCACATCAAGCTACTACAATCTGTCAGATTTCTTTAATAGATTTTCAACTTAATCCCTATAGCATAAGGTTCAGAATTGATTGGGAAAATCTGACAGTTTCGGGTAGCTTGATGTGCTGGCGTCTGTACAAATAATTAAAAATTTAATCAAAATCATCTTAGAACAATCACATTAACAGTACTTTAATAAATGTTCAAAATGCATACCGTTTCTCTCTAAACAGAGTCTTGCACGTTTATGCACATTGTTTTTAATTTTGTTGAGCACTACAGTGTCACTTTTCACTTGGTCGAATGCACGTACAATTAGCTCTTTTAATTGGTCTAGGCTTTGGGCTTCCTCCACATACACTCGTCGTTTTATTTCGCCCCACAAAAAAAAGTCACATGGAGTAAGATCTGGTGACCGGGGTGGCCAGGCGACGGGCCCCCCGCGACCGATCCAACGATCACCGTGTTCTATGTTTAAATAATCACGAACGGCGGCGGAGTAATGAGGCGGTGGTGCACCGTCTTGTTGATAATAAAAAATCTCGATGGGAGATTACCGGCACGTCATCCATGAAAACTGCGCGTAACATATCTAGTACGTGCCCCCGGTCAGCCGTCCCTCAATGAAATATGGCCCCAGTATTCTGTTGCCGATAATTCCAGCCCACACATTTGCGCTAAACCGCACTTAGTGATATGTTTCTCGTATCATGTGTGGGTTTCGAAATGACCACCAATGTTCATTATGCTGATTATACAGCCCCCACTCGAGTAAACAAGGCCTCGTCAGTCCACAATATGTTAGCATCGGGGTGTGCGATCAGCCACTCGCAGAAGGCTCGACGGGGAACGGCGTCTGCGTCGTGCAAGGCCTGTGCCTTTTGAAAATGGTACGGGTACAACCTAGCAGTATGGAGAAGTTTCCACACGGCATATTGCGAAGCGCTGCGCTGCATCTCGCGTACTCGATCTAGGGCTCCGTTCAAAGAAATCGAAGATATCTTCTTTGATCTCTACTGCGAGTCTCGGCCTGCCACGTCCTTGAGCGTGTGTAGGAGCTATAAATTGGCCATGATCTAATAGCCTCTGATTTGCGGCCAAAATCGTTTGGCGATTAGGTACTGAAGGATTTATTATCCTTTGATTGCGAAGGCGAGGAACACTTTCTGCTCCGTACAGTCTCTGGGCAAGCTTTCACCAGTAAGTATGTAAGATCGCACCACTTCGTAATACTCGCGGTAGGAATACATCGTAAACAAATTCACGAATCACGATAGCGCGGGGCGCCGCGCGCCGGCGGGGTGCGCGGGAACACGGAAGGAAGCGCTTGCGTCGCGAAAGGGTGCGCGCGGCCGACTAACGATGATGTGACGCGCAGGTGTAGCGGGGCGGGGGTAAGCGGGGGGTGTGCTGCGCCGCTGCCCTTTTCATTGATGTTTGCGCGGCAAGTGTAGTATTATTAACGTTTAACTTGTGACCACGCAGAGCGGATAATTCTTTCGAGAAAATTATTTAATATGAAAATTTTACGTATCGTTTTTTTTTTCAAAAATGGAGTTAGTAAATGATACCTAATGCATAGAAAAAATTTGGACGGTGACTAAAAAATCTTCCTGTATATATTTTTTTTTCTTCAAAAATTTATCAATAAGCATAAGACGAAGATCTAAGAAATAAAACGGCCTGCATGTTCATGGCCAGTGTACCCACAGACCACTTCAAGTGACTTCTTGCCTCGCGATTCTGCTACAGTATTTTTATCTCACGAAGCGACGCGCGCATTATTTGTGGTTACGAAGTGTTCACACTGAATGTTTGTGTACGCACAGGAGCTCTCGGTACAGTCCGAGATAGCCGAAGTAGCAAGTGTGTGTGCCATGTGCTGCCGCTACTCGTCTTCACGCACACATTCATAGCGTGTTAGTTAGTATACTTGGTTACCACAAGTAAGGCGAACGTAGTTTCTTCAGATAAAAATACTATAATAGTAAAAAGCCAGAAACATAAGAAAAAAGAAATTACAAGTGATTAACGCCCCAAACATGGTAGTAGTAGTATCCTATTCTTAATTAAACTTATTGCCGACTCAAATTTCCGGGGAAAATATTGTTCCCAGAATATTGAAGCTATACTAACAACTTCATAATCTCGTCTTTCAGACAGTGGAGGAGCATATGCAGCTATCGTTCTCTCACATAATGAAGCATTGGAAGAGGAACCCCAACCAACCCGGCCAGGCCAAGATACCCGGATCAAGGAATGTCTTGTTAAGGTTTTATCCCCCACAATCCGCCTTAGGTAAGTACTTGATAAATGAATAAGAAAATTGTATTAAGAATAATATAATAATAATAATAAATATCCGACAAAAAATTTCATCAGACCCTCCGTCCGAATCATGTAACAGGTTGCGCGTTGATTTTGCTGCTTTTTCTAATGGGGTTAGACAGAAACTACAGTATGCTTCCTACATGCTACCTGTACCTGAATAACTTATTCGCGTTATTTATTTTATCTTTAAGTATTTACATAGTTTAAAAAGCTACAAGTATATAAAAACCTGTCCGAAAAAGTTCATAAATCGGGAGTAGGGTTCAAAACGAAGTATCGCACTGCTTTCGGACGGTCCCGTATCTTCGTTGACGATGTTAGAGAGTAGTCCACCTGCTTCGTCTCATACAAAGTTCTTCCTATAATTAACTCTTTACTCATCTATCTAATTGCAGAAGCAAATTCGAGAAAGAAAAAGGTGTATGAACAACAAGAAAACGAGGAGAATCCACTGCGGTGTCCTGTAAAACTATATGAATTCTATATTTCGAAATGGTATGTTATTTTCCTACTTATACCCGGTTTCTGAGAGACTGATCTAGTGAATAATCTACTGTTGAGCGATTATGATTGGTGGACAATAGTAACGATACCCAATCATATTGAAATAGCCTTTCAGAAATCGGGAGAGCATCGCTTGCCAAAGATTTTTACAGGATTACAGTATATTCTTAACGGGGAAGTGCTGAGGTGTAACCCACGAAATTCAAATTTTCTAACATTTCTTATAATTTTCTGGTCAGTGTAAGGTTGTAAGTTGAAAAAAGTATAGTACGCGAACGCAACAAGTATGTAAGAAAGAAAGAAAGAAAATACATTTATTTAGCACAGACTATAAGACACAGTCCACCTGAGACATAAATCAGATAGAAAACAAATAAAATTCAAATACAAAGTGTAAAGTCCGGTGTAAGAAATTAACAGGAAAGTGTGCCTCACGGCTGCGCCAAAAAGGCCCAGTTCAGCAAAAATGCCAGACAACTGGTGCCTGGCGCTGGTTTTCAACTGGACCTGATGTGTGAGGTGACGGATGTAAATCAGTTTTATACTGAAATGTAAAAAATTATAATCATTAAAATCATCAATTGTTACGGTCGCGAGTTTTGCGGGCTACCCTTTCACTTCCCCCTAAGTAGGGGAGGTTTATATCCAGTTTAGGACTGCAATTAACCGATCAAGATCGAAGAGACGTATTCTGCAATTATTGTTCAGGTTGTTTTTTTTTTCGTAAAACGCGTCTTTAGACGCGTTTGCGGAATACCGGCAAGTTAATCTAATGTCAGTAAGATTTTACTGCTATTAGATTTACTTGACGGTATTCAGCAGCTCGGTTTTTGGATGTTCTTTATTTTTCGGACTTATAAACATCGTATCACGTAGTAATTATGAATGCTTGATTGTTTGTTATATTTTTCTCTTACAAATATTCATTGAAACGGTCAATTAGAAGGCTTTCATTCAGCATTGAATGTATCCATTCAGATTAGACTAAGAATCATCCCAGTCAGCGCCGGGGTAGGAATATTCGCGACCGCAGTCGTCTATACTTAGATTTAAGGAAATCCCCAAAACTCGGCGCAGGGTGTAGTGCACCTACAGAATACCCATTAAATGTGAAGAAGCGTACAATAGTTGATTTTCTATTAGCTTTATTCCTTGTCAAGTCCCGCACATACTTGACAGCAAGGTTCAGTATATTTCATGAATTTCGTTGGGAAGTCAGATAGGCAGTCGCTCCATGTGAAATACTGGTATTCAGCTGCATCCGGTTAGACTGGAAGCCGACCCCAACATATTTGGGAAAAGGCTAGGCAAATGATGAAATACTCTGTGGGTGCACCTCCCTTCCCCAGTAGGGCCTGCCCAGCCCACCACTCCACTACCAATGATATTATAGTCTATTTTCCAACAGTCCCGAGTCGGTGCGTACGCGTAACGACGTGTTCTACTTACAACCGGAGCGGTCGTGTGTGCCGGACTCGCCCGTTTGGTACTCGACGCAGGCGCTTAGCAGACAGGCGTTAGCGAAGATGCTGCATCGCGTCAAGATGGTCAAGGAGATCAACATTGCGCTGTTGACCAGCTAAGGTGAGCCGAGAGAAAAATATTGTATTTGGGACACGCACAGGAAATACAAAAGGTATAAATAGGAACATTTGAGGTTAACAAAATAGTTAAAATTTGCTTAACACACTATTACTCTCAAGTTGTATCATTTTGAAGCATATTGCTAATCCATTGCTCCATATGTTCGAAAAATGTGTCTGCTCAACAAACTAAATAACGCAATGAATGTTGTTGAACTGTCAAAGTGAAACCCATTGCTACTGATAGTGTGTTACGCAATTAGCCTGCTGTGCGAGGTCAAAATGCCTATCTCAGCATACGATTAAAAAAAAAACGATACGATACGAACGATAGATACGATTTAAAAAAAAATACCGCAGCGCTGTATCAATGTCAACACCGCTTGTGCATGATGCAACCTTCCCAGGTACATAATGATGTACCACATTTTGACAAATAAGGCACGGCATGACAAGGTATTTTTAGGCGACGAATAAAATAACTTAATCGTATGGAAATAAAGTTTAAATTTCAATGATTATGATTATGTACGAAACGCCCCTAACTGCCGCTCAAGTCGAGAAATAGATCTGGGTTTGCAGTTATCAATCAGCTTGGCAGTACAGGGCCGGACTGCATTCACCCGTTAGCTTCATGATCGCCGCGAAATTAGCTTTTGACTGTTAAGAAAGAAAAAGAAAAAAAACTAAATCCGATCATCTGGAGACTGTCAATAATTTCTGGTGTCTTGTTTCAGAGTACACCACAGTCTGCAAACGGCTTTGAAACTAATGCAGCAATGCGACGCGAATTACTGGCACGGTCCTTTATTTACCGGACATTTGCGAGCGTTGGCTTCGGGTGGCGAGAAACGATGCGCCCGGGCCAGCGTCAGTAATAACTTATCAAATCTGTTATTGTGGTGACATGTATATTTTTTCTACTTTGTATATCAGTCTGCGTAACGGACGGCGAACATTACTTTTAAATAAATAGTTTATATTAGATTACGTTTTTATAATGTTGCAATGTTTTAGTCGTAAGTTTCTGTGCGGGACTGTTTATGTATGTACAGACAATGGTACTAGTTGTATCGTGCAATTCACATATTGTTTTATTTATCATTATTATTCAATTTCATTTGTATGTTATAATGTAACGCTGATTTAATGAAAGGTCTAATTGTGTTATTCCAATCATTTTAAAAATTGTAAATAGGCCAAGCGAAACAAGAATCACTGTGAATTGTTTCGGAAATGTGTGATACATTCTCATAGTAACAATTGGCGACTTGGGCTTCACTTTTCTTAGTGTCAGGAACTATGAATTTTGTAATAGCCCTTGTTTAATATTTGAATATTAATATTAAATAGAAATAAGTAATAAAATTCCAGTTTTTTAGTGGCAAAAGCACCCATGTGTTATAGTAGCATTCTTTTTAAAAATTGGGAAATTGATATAATATCTCTCAGATAGAAATTTTTATTGAAAATATTATAGCTTAGCGAAAGAGTCAGATTCGTATTATATTTTAAGTATAATGGCGTCAGTTGTAAGGTTTAGGTTTAATACTGTGTAAAAAAGAATACTGATTCTCTAAAACTGTGTTTTATTTTAAAAGTGGTCCTTTTTAGGGTTCCGTACCTCAAAAGGAAAAACGGAACCCTTATAAGAACACTTCGTCGTCTGTCTGTCAAGACCCTTTTTCCTCACAAACGCGTGTAGCTATCAAGTTGAAATTAATATCAAATACTGGCTGCAATCCCTTGAAGCAGTGCAAGGGCGTGTATGCGGCATATTTTGACACTCGCAAGGGAATCAAAACCATAGGGTACTTCCAGTTGACCTAGAATCATGTTTGGCAAGAACCAATGTTATATGATAACACAACAGGAAAAAAATCCGAAAACAACAAACATAACGTGTAGGTACGTTATGTTTGTTGTTTAAGGATTTTTTAACCCTTAAACGCATAGTGTCCCAAAATTGAATCACCAAATTAAACCACCAATATCCGTCCATAATATTTGTGTTTGATACATTAAGCTGTATGAAATGTTTCTTTTGCTCCTTCTCTAACCATAGAATAACTCAACTAGTGACATTTTGTGTTGTTATCTGTGGCTGATTGACATTTCACTTTTTGGCGCGCGTTTCTCAAATAGGTTTGAGTTGAGTGCACTTTGGCGACTTAGATCACGAAGTTATTTGCTGATTTTGGAGAAAAAAAATTGTTTTCTAAAGGTAATGACTATTATTTATACAATAACTTATGCTTTTTTCAATTTACCATAATTGTTATATGAACAGGAAGCTTTTTTGTTTTGATGCAAAAATGGGACAGCATGCACTATTGGTAAAAATTACTACTGCTATTTGAAGCTATACATTTTGTGACTTTATTTATTTTGCTTTGGTGAGGTATGCATGTGGTTGGTTATTTTGTTTTAGAAATGGCAGAAAATAATAGGAGAGATGGTGACATTGAGTTTTGGTTGCGCCAGCTAGAAGATGGCGCCATTTCTGAAGACGATTTCGAGTCGGACGGTGACGAACTTGATTTTTATCCTACCCAACAAGATTTGTTAGATGTTTTAGAAAATGATGATGACGACGGTGAGGCTAGGTCTAGTGATAATAACGAAGAAATTATACCCGATCCTCCTATTGTAATAGCGGATGCTGTTCCTTCAAATAATAATGATGCACCGGTACATTCTTTAGACATTCAGAGGTTGATATGGAAAAATCAACCTCTGCCATTCAACGAAAATGCCATAAAATTTAATGGAACTGAAGAATACCCTGAAAGTTTGATGAACCTTCAGACACCTTTCCAATTTTTTTCCTACTTTTTTACTGAAGAATTTCTTTCACAAATTGTTACTGAAACAAATAATTATGCTGTACAAAAGAAACCTGATAGACCTGACGTCATAACATTAGGAGAACTGCGAAAATATCTGGGAATCTTTATATGAGTGTCTACCACTATCCAAGTGTACGTGGTTACTGGGCTAACAAGCACGAGTTTGAGGCAATTATAAAAGCGATGCCTGTCAATAAATTTGAAAAAATAAGAAGAGTACTTCACTTCAACGATAACAATAAACACCTACCAATAGATCATCCCCAGCATGACCGACTTCACAAGCTACGCCCTGTTATTGAACATCTCAATACCAAGTTCTCCAGCATTCCAATTAGTCAGCGCTTATCCATCGATGAGCAAATGTGTGCCACCAAGATGGGCCATTTTTTAAAACAATATTTGCCTAATAAACCCCATAAATGGGGTTTTAAATTATTTGTATTGTGTTCTCTGACAGGTTTTGCTTATTGCTTTATAATTTACGCTGGCAAAGAAAAAGATGATCGTTTGCCTAACGAGCCTGATATAGGGGTTGTATCACAAACAGTGATAAAACTTGCTAGAATAATTCCCAGACATGCTAATCACATTATATACCATGATAATTTCTATACCACATTGCCCTTGATGTATTATTTTGCTAAAAAAGGAATACAATGTGTAGGAACTGTTCAGAGAAACCGCCTAGGTAAGAAATGTAAATTACCCTCAAAGCAGGA
This sequence comes from Eremobia ochroleuca, assembly GCA_949629135.1. Classification (NCBI taxonomy): domain Eukaryota; kingdom Metazoa; phylum Arthropoda; class Insecta; order Lepidoptera; family Noctuidae; genus Eremobia; species Eremobia ochroleuca. The sequence continues at coordinate 9,793,854 of OX451405.1, read as the reverse complement.
TGTAATGAAAAAACAAGTGCCAAGAGGGTCGTATGTGGAATATATTACACATATTGATGGGGTCGACATGTCTTCAGTGAGCTGGAAAGATAACAAACAAGTAGTTCTGCTCTCGACCTACGTAGGAGCTGAACCAATACAGTCCATCGAACAGAATGACAAAACAGAAAAGAAAAAAATAATTATAGACTGCCCAAAAATAGTCAAAGAATACAATGCCCATATAGGGGCGTTGATCTCATGGATTCATTTTTGGGCAGATATAGAATAAAAGTCAAGACCAGGAAATGGTATATGAGGATTTTTTACCACCTTTTAGATTTAACTATTATAAACTCTTGGGTTCTATACAAAACTGTAGAGACAAGAAAAGGAGCAGATCCAAAGAAGCTGAAAAATCTGTCAGAATTCAGGTCAGAGCTGGCTGATGTCTTATGTACCTATGGTACTACGACCCAGCCAACAAGAGGACGTCCTAGCAACAGCAGTATCACTGAAACCATAGAGGCAAAAAGAAAGAAAGGGTGCCAGGTTCTTCCATCGTCTGACGTTCGGTTAGACAATCTTGGTCATAGCCAAATTAAAACCGACCAACGCATGAGGTGCAAGAGACCTGGCTGTAAGCTACAGAGCTTTGTAAAATGCACAAAGTGCAATGTTTTCCTTTGTGCAAAGAAAGGAAATGATTGTTTCAATTTATTCCACAGTTAATTAATAAAAGCATTTTTTAAGTCTATTTTGCATAATGTCCCAAAAATGCATCAACTTGATTTTTTAATTAAAAACCTATAAAATATGAATTGTTATTTTTTTTATTATTTTTCCCGTTTTTCACAGCTTCTAAAGAATTGAAACCATTTTTTTTCAGTACAATTTATTAATTCATGCATTTAAGGGTTAAAATTTGTACGGAACCTTCAGTGCGCGAGCTCGACTCGCGCTTGACCGGTTTTTTTTATTATCCTACTAACATTATAAATGTGAAAGTTTGGATGTTTGTTTGTGAGCTGTTTTTGCGTGATTGTATCACGCAAAAACAGCTCAACAAAGAAAAAGGATCAAAATTAACCCACGTCAAGAAAAGTATCTCAAAATAATTATAACATACATTGCAAGTTAAATAAAAGCTTGTAAAAAGATGGCATACCTCCGATTGCCAGCCTTACAGGCTTAACATATAAAAAACTTGCTATGAAAATTCGTTCAGGGGCAATAATATGTGCAAGAATATGGCTGCAATATTAAGAATTTTTTATTTAAAAATAGTTAATAAGTTAATTTCACAAAAAAAAAATCTGTTGTTCGATGATGGAAACTCCATAACCGAAGTCAAGTCAACATAGCCAAATATTTTTCCATATTTTAGCTACATTCTTGCACATATTATATGCCCCTGAACGAATGTATGTACATAGATTTTTTTTTATATGTTACAATGTAAGGATGGCGTTCGGAAGTATGCCATCATTTTATAAGTATTTATGTAAACTTTTCGTACAAAAGGTACAAAGACGGACTTTTAATGCCATAGGCTGAGGCCAAACGAGCGCAATTTTGTGAGTTGTGAGTCGCGTAATTTGAGTTGCGTAATTTCTGCTGCATTCGGTTTCATACAAAAAGGCAGTTGGTGCCACACGACGACGCAAAATGATTTGTCAGCCGACTCATGCGCGTATACTCGAACGAATTTCGGTCGGGGTGAGGAAAGGGCGAGGGAGGAGAGCGGGGAAGCAACAGTTCGTTACAGGATGCGTTAGGTGGTCCTACCTAAGTACACTTTGAGGAATGTAATAATTAAATTACTACTACTACGCATTGCAGTTTGACTCGCATTAGTCTCGATCCCGTGGGATTATCGGCTTAAAAAATATAATACGTCCTAATCTATGTCATATGGTCTACCCATGTGCCTATTTCATCCAAATCCGTTCAGCTGTTTTAGCGTGCTAGCGTAACAAACAAACATACAAACAATCAATAAATCTTTTAAATATTAGTTTAGATTTAATTTTTATCTATAATTCGGCAACATTGAACAAATAGGTAGTTATAAATTGTTAAATAACATAACTGAAAAGCTCATTACTTTTTCTTGATTATGAGTATTCAGTCAGTAGCATATTGTGTACACAATATTCTACTGACTCACTGTCGGTTTTAGGTCTAGAAAAGTGCGAAAAAATGCTATATATAAAATAATAATTAAAATACCTTAAAAACTTACTTGAGTGTTATTATTAATCTTTCCTGTGGACTGATGGATAGTCTCATTTTTGTGTCTGATTTAGTAATATAAGGTTTTACGTGGTGTAATAATTCTTGAAAAACACGTAATGGCATATGATAGAACTTTTCAAACATATCTGGATTTGCACATAAACGTTCATATAAAGTATGGAACTGTCCACATGTCAGCCTTTCACTATTGAGTGGGTTTACCCAGCTTCTTTTTTTTCTGGCCTCATCTTCTGAATATGCTTCTTAAATACACAATATTTTTAATGGATCTATCGCATGAGACGAACATCCCGTACCAACGCTCGATAGTAATTGAATAAATTACGTCCGTCTGGCAGCTCAACAGAAATTCAGTTGAACGTAAAATAAGTGACCGAAAATACGCGACTCACAACTCACAAAATTACGCTCGTTTGGCTTCACCCTTAGGCATTCTCTACCAGTCAACCAAGGGTGGTGGGGTGGTTCATTTTTATCATTATTTTTAGGTACTTCTCTTTGCTCTGTGCTTGGGAAAAAGTTAGTATTATTAGCATAAGAGAGATACAAGACAAGACTCACACCTGCCTTGAAAATACGTTTTGCTAGTCGCCTTTCATTTATCAACATCATCAAACCATCTAAACGTACTCTTTTTCAATTTTTGTCACTACATCTTTTAAATGGCAACCTTATCATATCATTCATAGTTACACCGCACTCACAGTACTCACACATGCTTCACAAGGAACGCATTTCCGCAGCGTTAATCTAATAAGAATAACGAAGGGCCCTGCTTGATGGAAACCGAAAATAAATTCCATATTTTCTGCCTTTGAGGCGGAGGAGGTATTTGAATATTTTCGAGCGATTAGACAGGTACAGAAGCCAGCACATCAAGCTACCCGAAACTGTCAGATTCTCCAATCAACTTTGAACCTTATGCTTTAGCGATAAATTTGAAAATCTGTTAACCTTTTGAACGCCAATCACTTGTATACAAGTTCGAGATTTTCGTGCCCTCAGCGCCACTACTTGATTAGAAGTAATAATAGTATAAAATAAATTTACGACTTTTACAAGACCTTTTATTTTGGTTTTATGGAAAATTGCCCTGTTATAAGCCATATTTTTAACTTTTTCACACATAATAAGTTCTTGTTTGTTTTATATTAAATAGAAACAAAAACGCCAGAAAATTTTTTCGTGCCCCCAACGCCAAATACTTGATATAAAGTAAGCCAGTGATGGGACACGATGAAGACATCGCTATATTTCATCTCGTCGAAACGACCATAAATACTATTATTGCAAGAAAATGACGTGAATAAATAATATTTTATAAATGTTGTAAACTATAAACTACGTTTTATTCACCTTAATCAAGAATAAATAGGTTTTCTAATCATTGTCGATAGTGAAACACCGTTTGAAAAACCCATCCCTACAAAGCGGCTAGTTTTCCGTGCCCACAACGCCACGAACTTGTATAGAAGTAAATCTGTGACGTCATAAGCGGACGGGTTTCAAGGTCATAGTGACTTTGTGTATTTTAGTGTAGTGCAATGTTTACATCTTGCGATGGCGCACATGTTCTTACAAAAAATGAGTGACGGTGAATATGACGAATTATTGCGAGTTTTACAAGGTGTGGAGTCTGAATCAGAATTTGATATAATAAATGAAATAGTTCGTCGTCTTGACATTCCGTTAAGTCGTCAACTTCCGTTTCAGGAATGTACTTCCGTTTTCTATTAGTTTCTAAAAACAAGAAAAATCATTGCTAGTATTTTGCGACACCTATACCTACCATTATGGTTGTAAAAATACCGTATAATACCCTAGGTATTAAACAGGTATTTTACCATATATTTGAAGTTTCGATTGTATTCTATATTTTAGAATGACTAATTCTAATATTATAATAATCTAATCTAATAGTCGTGTACACGACTATCAGATCAGCGTATTAGGTTTCTGCTTGAAGGCACCCAGAGCAGTACCGACAATCTACGAAGATCATCATTATCATCATCATCGTCATCATCATCATCGTCATCATCATCGTCATCGTGATCGTGATCGTGAGCGTGATCGTCATCGTCATCGTCATCGTGATCGTCATCGTCATCGTGATCGTGATCGTGATCGTCATCGTCATCGTGATTGTCATCGTCATCATGATCGTCATCGTCATCGTGATCGTGAGCGTGATCGTCATCGTGATCGTGATCGTGATCGTCATCGTCATCGTGATTGTCATCGTCATCGTGATCGTCATCGTCATCGTGATCGTGAGCGTGATCGTCATCGTGATCGTGATCGTGAGCGTGATCGTCATCGTGATCGTGATCGTCATCGTGATCGTCATCTTCATCGTGTCGTGATCGTCATCATCATCGTGATCGTCATCATCATCGTCATCGTGATCGTGATCGTCATCGTCATCGTGAGTGTCATCGTCATCGTGATCGTCATCGTCATCGTGATCGTGAGCGTGATCGTCATCGTGATCGTGATCGTGATCGTCATCGTCATCGTGATCATCATCGTCATCGTGATCGTATTCGTGATTGTGAGCGTGATCGTCATCGTGATCGTGATCGTGATCGTCATCGTGATCGTCATCGTCATCGTGATCGTCATCGTCATCGTCATCGTCATCTAGTGATGAGCAAAGCAAGACCAAGACCAAGACTGGGACAGTCTTTGTATTGGTCTTCGTGTTGCTTACTCAGTCTTGGTCTTGGTCTTGCTTGTTCGGTCTTGGTGTTGGTCTTGCTAGTGTATAGATAGTCTTGGTCTTGCTCAAATACTTCGAGTCTTGATCATGGTCTTGGTCTTGGATTTTGCTCATCACTACTTCTATCTCATTCTCTCGCACGTTAAATCCTATAGATGTGTGTTTATCTCTTTTTACCGTCGCTTTTTCGTTTCATTGATTTTCAAATCACAACGATGCTAAAGAAGTTTTCACTTCAAAATACCATTTCATGTTTTATATCTGTGCTGTGCATTTCCTCCGTATTTTCAGTATTTTAATTATTACTCAGATAATTTACTTAAAAAATACAAAAACAATCGATTTATACATAAAATACCGTGGCAAATGGTATAATAACGTATTATACGGTATTTTTCGTTTTATACGTTTCAATACAAACGGTATAATACAGCACTTACATCTCTACCTACCATTAACAAATAAAGATCTGTAACATCTGCGTAAAACAGTCACCCTCCATTTTAATTAAAAAAAAAAAAACACGTAGAAAACCACGTATCTAGCTTCTATTGATTGTATTTGGTTCTATTTGTTGTAAGTAAACGAAATAAATTATGCATGAATCGGTTGAGGTTATGCACGTGTAACTCGACCACACATAGAAAAAAGAAAAATACCATAGACATCGACATCTAGACATCCTTATATCAGAAAGGATTTTGACGTGCCTCGAGCGCCAACGACTTGATATGAAGTAGAAGGATTACATTTGGAGACAAATAGGGATGTGCCTGCTAGAACACACGTCTAATAAATTTACAATTCTTTTCTTTTATTATGGCAAATATATATAGGTTTTCATATTGATTTTTTTAATGAAATAAAACAAAATATGAAAATACGGTATTAGTTTTTATTTAGCTTCGTAAATTGGTGAATAAACATTAATTTCGACTTATAATATTATTTGTCGATAGGACATTAATCCCATCCCTACGTTTTACTATAGATACGTTATACATTTGTAGCGTGGCGCTGGAGGACACATCGCGTATTATATAGATGGGCGTCGAAAAGGTTAAAGAAATCTGACAGATTGTAGTAGCTTGATGTGCTGGCGTCTGTACTTTCAACAGCTTACTGTATACACCGGTTTCGTTGCTGTGGCTCAGGAGGGCCAGCTGGATAGAAACACTATACTTGTCATAACTATGGTTGGATTGACATTGCTACAAGTATTTACATTCAGACGCCAACACATCAAGCTACTACAATCTGTCAAATTACTTTAATAGATTTTCAACTTTTTCTTGTATTTTGAAGAGGTGAGATTTTTGTGGCGCAGAGTGTATATATTTTTTACGTTACAATTAAGCACACCTATTTTTAAGCTTCTGTATGTTTGAAACCCATTGAAATTACCTCTGCTGAATAGAACTAGGTACAGGCTGATTTGTATTCATCATATACCATTGGGTTTTACTGATAGATCTTTTCAAGTTTCCAATCGGTTTTACTAGATTGAAATGAAGCACTGCTAGATAGATTTTGTATAGTTTATTTATTTCATTACATATCTACTGATAATAATAAAAAAAAAATAGGTACTGAAGCTTTTAACTTCGTGTTAGTTTCGGATAGTTATAAAATCATACTTGTCTCACCGTTTCGGTGTGTATGTGTCCAAATAAATTGAAGTAAACAACTCAATTCGATAAACGGCACAACTATGGACACCCTAGAGTTGTCCGAGTATCCGTCCCTTACAAATAGGCGGATAGTTCTGAAGCATAAACAGAACATTCTGATTCTGAACAAATTACGTATAGGTATTGTAGTTTAGCTACAACATTTAATTTTAATTCGTCTGTGGAACAACACTACATTTATTTTTTGTTCACTTTAGTAGAAAATAATGTTGGCAAGATTTAGAGGGCTGACGCCCTGAACGGTTTTGTTTGTGGTGGAATTGACTGCCGGCTGCCACATCCCGCGTATCCTGGCCAAACAACCCGCAACCAGCCGGCTGACTAACTTAATCGATCTTTTCTTAGAGCTATTTTTGTGCCGACAGGAGAGAAGAAAAAGTTTAGCATCAATAGCGTTAATGAAAAAAAAAAAAAAAAACAGCATTTTCCGATGCGAAGTAGTAGGTTGTCGGGATTTTGGAGAAAGGTGAAAGAATAGCTTAGTGGTGCATCTGATCTGATAAAACACACGGATTTATATTCCGCATTTCTCCAGTAAGTGTTAACTTACGTCTACTACTTAACGTCTCCATAAGGAGATAAGTGATGCAGTGTCGCAGATCATTGCATGACACCCCCCAAGTCTCACTGGTTCCAAGACTGGTACGTTGCCTTGCCACTTGAGTCATACATTTTTGAATGTAGCATGTCATGTGGCTTACTTAGCCCATATTGAATTATAATGCCCCATTACACAAGAAAGTAGCAACCTAATTTCAGAGTACAGCCCGATTCAATCTTTATGGCGGCTCGGAACATGAGGCGAGTCGCTGCGCAGTAATAAATTCAGGTGTCAGCGGGGGTGAGGGGGGAGGTACTGCGCAACGAGTAGCGCACTTCAGAGCCGACATAAAGTTTTACGCGAACTATAATAAAAGTTTATTTAGAGAACATTTATATTATGATTTATATCCTTTTACGTGCAACTATAAATATCCAATAAGTAAACTGAAAAAAGCTTTTGAAATATAATTTTACGCATTATTTACATTTTTTTTTATTGATGGTTCTATTCAAAATATTGAAAGACATATTCAAAGTAATATTTATACAAAATTAAAATGAAGTAGAAATATAAACACTCCGTCATTAAAAAAATCAGAATCAACTTTGAACCGCCATTGAAACAGCCATATAGTAATTATATTACATGGCATATTCACACGCTATGCGTGTATGTAGCTTAGCAACTAATTTCAAGGTGCATAAACCACCACCAACTTATAACATAAAAAGCCAACACGACTAGCTTCATACTGTTGCCTGCAGAAAGTTTATATTATCGATAAACAGTTTGCTTTGTGTAGGAACAATATTTTGACTTGATGAAAATTGTGTGTGTTCTTTATAAGTCCAGGAATTTACGTCTTTATGGCGAGGCTCAGAGATGCTCACGTCGAGATATTTAAGAGCATCGATAGCATCCTTTTGTCCCTGCACTGCGGCGAGGCGCAGGAGTCTGACCGCAGTTTCTTGGTCGGTTTTGAGCCCCCCCCGGCCCTGGCCGTAGAAAATACCGAGATTGTAAAGGGCTTCAGGGTGATCCAATGCAGCTGCAGACTTGTATAGCTCCATAGCCTGTGAAGTTCAATAATTTAAAATCATTTAAAGTTGCTGCAGAAGTTGTGATGCTATCGCACTCGTGTTACATCTACAACGTGTAACGTTAAATGCGCAAAAACTCAGACACCCCAACTGATTTTTAATTCAATTGACCTATTTCAGAGAGAAAGTCATTAAAAAAATGTAAATGGTGTTTGGTTGTGTGTTATTTAAGTTACACCTTGTATTATGAAGCACAGGATAACACAAATATAAACCAACTGGTGAGCAATGACTTGACAAAATAACTTGACAGAAGATAAATATTAGTTTATTCCTGTCAAATTAAGATACCTACTCCACAGACAAGTTTAGACGTGATTAAAACAAGGCTACTAAAAATACGTCAATTTACGTCAGGGGCTGACTAATTTTTTTACAGGACTGAAGTAATATTAATTTATCTACTGTCTATTAATTTATCTCGTCAAAATGAAACCTACTGATAGTGTGTTACGCAATTACCCTGCAGATCTCTTAATCTATGTCGTTGAACTGTTATAACCCTCCTTTTTGCTTCGCCGTAGTCTGGTAAAAATGAAAGCTATTGCTACTGTTAGTGTTACGCAATTAGGTTTATTTCTTTTAATGATCAGCCCCCGCTGATAAAATAAATAAATCTATGTAAAAATGGCCTATTCAACCTGCTATTATACTATTATTGTTTACTTACAGTCTTTTCATTGGCAGTTACTCCTAAACCCTTCTCATAGCACAACCCTAAGTTGTAAATGGCCGGAGCATGATTTCGTTCTGCTGCAGACCTAGAAGAATAACACAAATGATAAAACAACAATAATGTTGGTGATGTTCCACATACAAAACAAAACATTTTATTTAAAAAGAAAAACTTACCTTAGTAAACTAAGTCCATCTTGGTACTGGCCATTCTCAATGGAAGCTAGACCAAGTCTGTTTTCAATTGAATTCAAGACCCCACCCAAGTCATCACCTGAGGTATCAATGCTCTGTGCGTTTGTAGGGCTGTGGGGGTGTGTTTGTGCGCTGCCAGATCTATTGCCAGACATATTACCAGAGATATGTCCAGATACATTTCCAGATGAATTGCCAGATAGATTTCCAGATACATTGTCTTTGATTTTAAGACTCTCACTTGGATCATTGGCCATCAAATACACAGTGGGACTGAAATGAGAGAACACTTTCCCAATTTCAGAAACCGAATTCATATGAAAATCATTTTTGTTCATGTCTGTTACATATGGGTAGATAATTGATAGCAAGTTGTTTACAGGAAGGCAGTTTGTTTCATGGAGTCGGCAATGCTGTTTCAGTTTAAAATGAATGAGTTGACTTGTGTACCATCCCAAAACTGCTACACCACTCTGTAAAAAAATGCATGATCCAGTGAATAAATGGCATTTTATATTAGTATTACACTTCGTCGCTGCACCTTTGAGATTAACTTAATTCATTAGTAGTACACTTCTCAATGTACTAGGCATCAAACTAATTTTTCAGAGATAGACTAAAAAAGTAAAATAAGACACTCAATTTCCATAGACGGTATTTTAGCAGTGCTCCGAGTTCAGCATTGAGAATCCAATACAAAACACGCTGTTTCGTTTTCAACTCTCGGAGTCTAGGTGTTAATAATAATAATAATAATAATCTCGCACTACTTACCATCACTGTAAACTAAGTGTATCATGTTTTCTTTAATAGTGTTTCATGGCCAGTCCTCAATGTTTGAGGAGTGTAACTAGTGAATTATGTAAATGTAATACTCGAGGATGTAGGAACTCATATATTTATGGTCAAACTTCACACAACAGCTTTGTTTAACCCTTAATAAAATTATCGGTAAAAATAAAATTCTGCTAACATACCCATGTGATGGCATCCAACCAGGTTCTATTCAGGTGCTGAAAGCTCCATTTCTTGTCATTTGTGCCATCATCATTATGGTGTGACTTACAGTACTTGCGAAGTGAAATCCACATACTAGATGGTTTACCATTTTTCTGATCTAATTTATTCACACAATTTTCCTGAAAAAGAAAATGTTTTCATATTATATTATTAATAATATTCAATTATGAGGCATATTGAAAAACCTGCTAAATTCAAACATACCGATGTTTTAGCATCCATCCATCGGTGTTGGTCAGTCGATTTCTTTTCATTTGTGCCATTGTCTTTCTCCAACGATTTACAGCGGCGAAATGAACGAAACTTACATGGTGAACCAGCATTTCTCTCACTGTTCTCATTTCGTTTCTTCATGCGTCCCTAGAAATATTAAATTTATTTTTATCACTAAAATAAAATATACAGTGACCCCCGGTAATCCAACAAACGTTTTGCAGGGCAGTGTCGAACTATCGAATTTGTCGGATTATAGAGCACTGCCTAAGACCCACTATAGTCTGGAATTTAGCGAATATCTACATTAGCGAAGACTGTCTAAATAATATTCAATAATACATAATAAACATGTCATACACAGGGGGTACTGGATTAGACAGTGGTCGGATTACTGGGGGTCCGCTGTACATACTTTACTTCTAATAAAGCATAAGATGGCCATTTCAAACCAGTTGAGACACCATGAATATGATTTGATATACATTATAGTAAACTTTCGAATCTAATTTCCGACCAAATATCTCCACGATAATAATCACTGACATAATTTTAGTTATTATCCAAAATGTGATATATAAAAAATAATTCTGATGCCATAATTATACAAACATACCCATGGTTTGCCATCCATCCAAGTTCTTTCTCTGCGTTCAATGCTCCACTCCTGGCTATATGCACTATTTTCAGAGCATTGGAGAAGAGAAAGCCGCTTGGTGGATAATCTGGCATTTTTCTCATTGTCATCACTGAGTTTATTAAAACCATTTTGAAAATAAAAAATAAGGTTTTATAGTAACAAGTATACAGGGTGGTAGGTCCTTCTTTGCATTAATTTTTTTTTATTGGCAATATAAAAAAAAAAAAAACAATTGCTGTTCCATACATTTTGACCGCAAAGGTACTGCAGTTTTCTATGAAAAACAGCAATTCTTTTAATAACTTATGAAAAATTTAATATATAACCTAACATTATTAAGTTTCCAGTTAGTTTGCCAGATTATTAACACGTTGCGTGTCCGTGCATTATATTTAATGCAGTTTTGGCTGCTGCTGTGACGTCTGTGCTTTATTTGTAATGCACGGTATACTAGCTGTCACGTCCGCACATTAAAAATATTGCAATGCTGAAATTCAGTAAATTCAGAAAAAAATTGGACGCCACAACAACCTTATCCAAAATACTCTGGACAGGCAACGTGTTAAACATTTTGTACCAGTCAACAAAATAAATCTGCCAAATACAAACTTACCCATGGTTTAGCATTCATCCAAGTTTCATCTTGCTGGTCAAAGCTCCATTTCATATCATTGGTGGCATATTCGGTCTGTTGCAATTCAGATCCTTTGTGCAAAAGCCACTTACAGGGTGGACTAGCATTCTTCTCATTGTTGTCATGCAGTTTATTTAAGCCATTTTCCTGGAAAAACATGTTATTGAGGTTAATATGGTACCTATTCTCTATCTTACTGTCTTATGATTAATCAGAATAGGTACCACATTAACCAGCTTATGCTGGTCTTGGAAAACCTGATGAGCCAACATGAGTGTCATCTACCAGTAGCTATGGGGCTCTTATTCCTACCGTGGGGTTCTTGAAGAATTTCATTTCATATTCATCACTAGCGACTGTGTAAAGTATGGAAGTAAAAGACATGTCGCACCAACCCCAAATATATTTTAATAAAAGGGTGGCAGAATGATGAGGGTGATGATTAATAATTAGTGTCTCATATTTTCAAATACAAACTGCATTTTCAGATTATATACTAAACCAACAGCCAACTATAATCCTATGCAGGTAATAGGTGTGTCTCTTGGCAATTAGGTTATTCTTTTTTGCAATCCAATCAGCAATTCATATTGTTTTATCTCCCCCAATGCTTTTGCTAAAGTAATACTACTAATTGTTCTTTTATAAATATATTTAAGGGTCTAAGATGAGCCTCAAACTGGTATTTCATTTGGTTTCATAGCAATTTGGTGGACATTCAATATCACTACATAGTATAAAACAAAGTCACTTCCCTGTCTGTCTGTCCCTATATATGCTTAGATCTTTGAAACTCCGCAACGGATTTTGATGCGGTTTTTTTTAATAGATAGAGTAATTCAAGAGTAAGGTTTATATGTATAATACATGCATAATATAGTAGAGAAACACTGATAATTTTAGAGGTTTCTAATGTGATGTCGTAAATAAACAATTTTTTTTGCGCTTACATTGTAAACGCTGGCTGAACCATTCGAGATATATCAAAATAATGTACTACAGTATTGTGCACCTTAAAAAGTTCTACAAAAAAGTCCGCGATGGTATATGTCTATCTCTTAGGGATAACCCACAATAACCATTTTTTATCCTTAACTGTTTACGAGAAATAATGGCTTATTTAAGAAGCAATTTTAGGCAATACAGCATTAATCCTTATCAAATTAAGTACCTTAAAAACATTGTGCATTTCATATAGATCATTATGGCCCTTTACAGCATGTAATTTAATTGAATATTTATTTATTTACTACATTATGTACTACAGTATTGTACACCTTAAAAAAGTCTACAAAAAAATCCACAATAGTAGATGTCTATCTCTTAGGGATAACCCACAATAACGATTTTTATCCTAAACTTTTTACGAGAAATAATGGCTCTAAAATTATCAGTGTTTCTCTATTATATTATGCATGTATTATACATATAAACCTTCCTCTTGAATCACTCTTATCTATAAAAAAAACCGCATCAAAATTTGTAGCGTAGTTTTCAAGATCTAAGCATACATAGAGACAGACAGACAGCGGGAAGCGACTTTGTTTTATACTATGTAGTGATCAGCATTGCACCCGTGCGAAGCCGGGGCGGTTCGCTAGTCTTTGATAATTCACACTAAGCTTGTGTCAATTAGCACTAATGTGTGGGACACCACAAATTTAACTCTATTATTGCAAACCCATGTGCATAGCCTAGCCATTTACAAACAATATACTCACTTGTTGATTAGAGCCCTGACTGGCTGTAGAAACAAAAAATGGCAAAAAAATAACTTGTTCTGTTTATCATGTGAAATTGCCAAATGTTGTTCAAGATAATAGTATTATGTCAGTGATAAAAATAAATCTGCCAAATACAAACATACCCATGTAATGGCACCCATCCAATTACTGTCTCGATGTTTGCAGCTCCATTTCGGACCGTTTGTGCCGTTATCGTTCAGGTGCGATTTAGTTTTGCGCAATGAAAGCCACTTACTAGGTGGACCAGGTGGGCACTCATTTTTCTCGTCGTTTTTAACAGCACCATTGTTGACTAAGGTGGTACTGCATCGCCCAAGATCATTTGCACCCCGTTCCAAAGAATCTCGAAAACGTCGTGTGACATATTTCCACATATTTTCGCAAAAAATAGACGGATATCGATACTCCATGAGAACTTAAATAATCACTAGAGGAATTCCATTGTAGGAATGTTTGCTGAATATTTTGAATGACACACAATAGTTATTGGTAAGCAAACCTAAATTATCCTCGATTAAAAACTTATTCTTAATTTGTTTTCTGAAAACTCACACTGAAAACTCCAATCCGACCAAAAATACCACAATTTTTTTTGTGATAACGATTTACCACAGATCTTTTCTGTCAGATTCACAGTATAGACGTGAGGCATAAATATTGGATTAGGTATGTTGATTAGGTATTTTTCGATGCGAGTCCGTACCTAATCCAAAGCGTCGAGGATTAGGTATGGCACAAAATATTCGTACTCAGTCTACACAGAAGATATTTCGTACCTTAATGTCTAGGGAATAAGTTTCAAGTTTAATTAGCACTGCCGCCAGCGCCATCTATGTAGGATACCACTGGACTAGTTAGTGCTCTAGCGATGTATCTCGTAACGAATATACGTCGTCGTTACGTTTGCCCATAAAAAACGAAATACAATCCGTTCCTCAATATATCAGAAACGGAACGTCCATACTCCATGCCGAATATTTCTTACCCAATCCACATACGATACATAATATCGGTAACAGGCCAGCGGCTATATTGAATAAATATTCGGATTAGGTAAATGGATTAGGTATTTTTAAATACTAGGATTAGGTGGATTAGGTATCGTTTTTACCTAATCCGACCCATCTCTTCACAGACTAATATAATAATATACCTAGGGTATGTAGTCAGATTGTCAGTTTGGTGATTACAAGTCCAATAGCCCATAATCCAAAGTGGATAGTGATAATAGATCCCATCTCAATGGATAATAGTTATTAAAAAAAAATCTAAATTAAGTTCAGGCAAATGGGCAAACCCAAAAAATAAAATTTCACAACACTAACAGAATAAAATTTTAATGCAACTAAAATAATTGAATGAATAGGTACAAATTAGAAAGTCACATAATTAAAATAAATCTATACAAATAGATAAATAAAATTAAATCTGTTTGTAATGTCAAAATAACAGCGTTATGCTATAATGCTAAAAACATTAATTATAAAAAAAAAAAACTTTTTAAATTTTTTGTCTGTCTGTTTGTTCCTCGGCTAATCTCCGAAACAGGCTGGACCATGGCTGGACCGATTTTGACAGTACTTTCACTGGCAGATAGATGATGATATAAGGAGTAACGAAGGCTAGAAAAATAAATAGTACAGAGACACATTATTATTTTCCGACATCCACGCTAACGAAGTTGCAGGCACAGACATCTTCAAAATAGAAATGCTAACAATCACACGGCGGCAGTAGTGATTTCAAAATCTCACGTCGCACAGATTTTGACAACCGATTTGTCCGCTGGCGACCATTGAGATGGGATATAACAGGAGATGCCCTGTTATTCTATACACGGTTGTAGGTAGGTGCCAGAGCAGCCATCTTTGTCGCCAAGTTTCGTGGTAGTTCAGCTGTCAAATGGTTGTTTATTTTTTGTATTATTGAGATTTGCGAGAAAATTACGAGGACTTTACCTTTAAAACTGCATGTAAATGTTGAAAAACAGCAATTCAACATGCCTGTGTGTTGTATTGTGAAGTGTGGTGCAAGGAAGAATGAAAATCAACCTCAACTTTCTTTGCACAGGTTAGTAGCCAGTTTTCATGCAATAACACATACAATAATAGACATTCGATGATATAATTGTAACGCGATCATGAATTTATGGCTAAAGTATTGATATTTGGGTGAATTTCCGTATAACAGACCTTTTTATTATTTTGTTAATTCATTCGTTTGTTTACAATAATATGTCATAATAGAATAGTGTTGTACCGTTGCCTAATAGTTTCCGGAACTAGTTCCTCCGCTGGAACGATAACGGTATATTCTGCTATGTTAACATAAATAGTCCTGCGTCTTATTAGCTCCGATTGACCTTGCTAGGTCCGGCCCGTGGTTCACAGCACCAAAATCAAAATATTTTCTTTCACATAAACCTACATGGGCACGTATGAAACGTCAGAAGCTAGATGCACGGTTCCAAATGGTGGTTTCCTATGCAGAAGAACCAGCGAGAAACTCCACGGTTACTCTTTTAAAAACAATTGGCTTTTACAATGTCTTCTATTTTTTTAAGTACCTGGTACTTGTTGACAGGCCTACACTGTCCTCCCCTACCTATTAACATTGTAAAAGCCAATTATTTTGAGTAACCGTGGAGTTTCTTGCCGACTCTTCTCCATAGAAACCACCAATTGGAACCGTGCCCATAGCTTCTGACGTTTCCTATTGATTTTAGTTTCATATGCTAATATAATATAGCTGTAACCAAAATTATTTATTGATAAAAATACTTGCACTTTTTATAGGTTTCCTAAAAAGGAAGGACTAAAGAAAAAGTGGTTAGAGGCTATTGGTGAAGAAAATATTAATCCCCGACATAAAGAATGGTACCTCTGTTCACTTCACTTTGAAGAAAGCTGTTTCAATAGAACACTTGATGTAATGAGATTACATGATAACTCTGTTCCCACAGCATTTTTGGTAAATGTGTATTAAAATGATTGATTAATAATAGCCTGGCCGTTTGGTCTGAAATAAATAAATAGATATACAACGTGTAACGTTAAATGCGCAAAACCTCTTAAGGGGTCATTGTACTCATCATTATGAACAACTTTTACTATGGGACCAAACCTGAAATCGCGAAAAAAAAATCAGCTGTTCCCTACATTTATGTTCGCATAACTCGTCAAAATGTAGGGAACAGCTGATTTTTTTTTCGCGATTTCCGGTTTGGTCCCATAGTAAAAGTTGTTCATAATGATGAGTATAATGACCCCTTAAGAGGTTTTGCGCATTTAACGTTACACGTTGTATATTAATTACATATATAAAAATAATAATAAATAAATAAATCATATTCCACAACTTTCACACAACGCCATCTAGTCCCAAACTAAGCAGAGCTTGTGCTATGAGTACTAAGACAGCTGATAAACATACATATATATTTCTAAATACATACATAGTATAGATAAATTACACCCAGACAAAGAACAAATGATCGTGCTCATCACACAAACATTTGTCCTGGGTGGGAATCGAACCCACGACCTTGCGTATAGTAGTCAGGGCCACTGACCACTAGACCAACAGGCCTGCAAAAAAATCATACGTATATTGCTTATCATAATATTACTACCAATTTTTTACAGGCAACTGAAAAAAAACTAATTCAAGAGTCATCAGTCATCCAGAGAGGGTTCCGGATTGCGTAGTGGCGAAGTTTCCTGATTAAGGTTTCATGAAGAATACAATTGAATGCCTTGGACCAATCACAAAAGATGCCCAAAGCATCGCATTCGCAAAGTATTACTTTTGTAAGCCTATTTTACTAATCAAACGTTATATTTGAACGATAATTGAACGTTATATTTGTTAATCATTATCATACCAATAAACAAAGGCAAAAAAAAATACTTTTATTTTATTTTTACTCCACCACTCATTAACACAATAATATAAGCATCCCATCCCATTCACGGAGAATGTGATGGGAAGTTTATATTATTCATTCACCCTAGTGATCATCTTGTTTTTCACTAGGGTTCGCATACCTAACAGAAACTACTGCTCTCTGGCCTTCCAACCCAAAGGTATAATATGCGAAAGCACCTGTTTTTGGGCATATGGATACATATCTCTTCACGCTGTTTTCCTTCACTTTAATACGTAAACGTGATGCAATTAAAAAGTGTTTTTTAATTCTGTGCCGAAAAAACACTTGGCATTAATTTTATTTTCAGGGAAGAATGTTGATTGCGATAATTTGACAGTTTCGGGTAGCTTGATGTGCTGGCGTCTGTACCTATCGATAAATAGTTCATATGAGTCTTTTACGCATAACAAAAGATTAGAAATAAAGTATTTTCGCATACTGTATTTTTATGCAAAATATTATAAAGTATGTTTATCGAAAATAAACTAGGATACTTTACTATAAAGTAGGCAACCTTAGTTAGAACGGACTATAAGTTAGTATACTATATTATGATCCAAACGTGATAACTAGTACGACTCGTATTTAGTATCGATACTCGTTATAGTAACACCAATGTTCCTTGATTGATACAACCCTAGCAATGGCAGCCATGTTTTGAGACAATATGAGTTGTAGGTAGGCACCCGTTTTTCGTAGGTATTTCCAGTCCATATATATATGTCTATGCTGGCGACAGGCTGGCTGAGACTTTGAAATCGCCAGCGACAGCATGAAGACTATAGATAAGGAGTCCACATTAGAGTTGTGCCAGAAATTTGAAAAAAAAAACGTTGGCGGGCAGAGTGCGCTGAGGTCGCTAAGTTACCAAGGTAGAGAATTCACTCGGTACACTACGTAATGCAGCGCGGCTGGTGGCTGGTTTTAGAACTATTGCTCTAAGAATTTTTCGGGACAAATTTTCCGTATGCGATGCCCTAGAGTTTGGACTCCTTTTCTCTAGTCTTCATGAGCGACAGTGACGAGTCATTGCGTGTGCATCTCGCACTATACCAACCTATTATAATCTGTGCTTTGAACTGTCAACATCACGTTGTTGTTGGATATTATTGTACTCTGTGGAAATCTATGTTGTTGGTTGTTGTCACGGTGTTTACAAACAAAACAGTTTTATTCCTATCTACTAATTTAATCTTATTATTTTCATATTATGTGTGGCCGTACTGGATTGTGGGTAGAAACGATATTTTTCTGTAATAGTCACCTAAATGTCATATTTCATCGAAATGCATGTTTAACAAAGTAAATATTTTTAAGGTCATTAAATAAAGAAAAAGTTCAATGCGCTTGTAGTTACAAGTCAAAAAATGATAAATGCTACACAAAACCCGACTGGCTGCCAGAATTCAACGGGGGTAAGGACTATACACCTTCATACAATATCGCCCCAACAGATGTGACTCCAGTGATCGTTTCTTCTAGCAGATTCCGTAATGTCGCACAATCCGACAGAGTTCTTAAACCGATGATGTGGGGAATTATACCACCATGGCACAAGGTAGAATAGAAGTTCCATCATTTTTGTCACAAGTACTTTTGCTTTTGGGTTTTAATGACTTTGTAATGGAATTCATATTATTTTGCAGGGTGACTACAAAACACATAACTTAAGTACTAACAATTGCCGGCTTGAGAACATAAAAAGTTCTAAATTATACAGCCCCATACTGAATAATGGAGGTAGATGCATCATAGTTGCAGAGGGATTCTACGAGTGGCAGACAACTAACAAGATGTCTAAAGTCAAACAGCCTTATTATATTTACGCTCCACAGGATGATAGTGTTAAGGTCTCTACTAGATATCAACAAACACATTTTCTCTGACAAAATGTCCTGAGGCACAACATTAGAAAATATTATCGGGTTCTCTATGTACTTGATGTTAGTTAAATAGATGACAAGAGCCAGGATATAATTGAGGGTTAGCCTGGTCACTTACTAGTAAACAAAGAATCATTAGTTTTCATAAATGCCTGTCATCATCATCATCATCTGCCTAGCCTTTACCCATCAATGTTGGGGTTGGCTACCTGACTAACCAGATGCCACTGAATACCCATATTTTACAAAGAGCCAATGCCTATTTGACCTCCACAAACCAGTTACTGGGTGGTTCTAAATACCTGTATGAGAGTAAAATGTAGTCTAATTATACTTGTCTTTCTTAGCAATATTTGTGGTTTTCTCCAATGAGACCAATGACACTGATGACTGAGTAATGTGGTTTCATTTATATTGTATTCATTGAATAGCTGCATTTATCAAACAAGCATATTATTAACTTGTACCCAAATGAATTTCAGATTGATGAACCTGATACATGGAACAATAACTTTAATGAAAAAACTGGCTGGACAGGAGTACGCCTCCTACAGATGGCAGGCTTGTACCATGTCTGGCAAAATGAAGATACAATCATTTATTCATATTCTGTCATTACAATGGAATCAAATAACACTCTGGATTGGCTACATCACAGGATGCCTGCCATACTAGACAGTGACGAGCAAATAGAGGTTAATTACCAATTTTTAATAGTTACAACATTTTAATGTTTTTAAAAATCAAAATATTTTATTTCACATAAACCTACATAGGCGCTTATGAAACGTCATAAGCTAGTGCAGGGTTCCAATTGATTGTTGCCTATGGAGAAGAGCTGGCAAGAAAATCCACTGTTACTCATTTAAAAAACAATTGTCTTTTACAATGTTTTCAAATTACAGTAGGTATGGGAGGACAGTGTAGACCTGTCAATAAGTAGCAGGTACTTAATAAAATAAAATAATGGTCTACAGATCTTAAAGTCTACAAGGCCTACAAAGTCCTCACATTTACAAAATAAATAAAAAAATCTATCAAAAGATTAAATAAAATATAAAAACCTATTCAAACCAAGTGACATGATTGCCGTAAGAGTTGAAATTAGAAATATCTGTTTATAATGTCAAATAATTTCACCATCACATCACATTCACAATGGAATTAGTGCCAATATTGCAACATATTAAATGTAAATTTTGACTTAGGTTCAAAAATAATATAATTGAAACCGTCAACTATGAAAAATTTTCAGCAAGTCACAAGCTTCTAAGATAAAATCCCCAACTGAACAATTACTTACAGTAAAACGGGGTGAATAGGAACGCAGGGGTGAATCGGAACGAAACTTTAAAATGGATTTTAACATTGAAATAATATCGTTTTTTGCCAAAAGGTCTCTTAATGTGTATACTATATTATAGTTGACGATTAAGTGTAATTGTTGGCTACAAACTATATTACATCAACGTTAAAATCCATTTTAAAGTTTCGTTCCGATTCACCCCTGCGTTCCTATTCACCCCGTTTTACGGTATTAAAAAAAAATCGTAAGTTAGATTTCTGGTCACGCACAGCAATTACAAAAAAATGAGGTTGCATATATTCTTAAAGAAGGATGCAAGTATGTCTCTATGTATGTATTAAAATAAAATTTTATTTCAGGCATGGCTCGATATTGATAATGTTAAACCAGACATGGCCCTTGCTTATCTTAAACCAATAAAATTATTATCGTGGCATCAAGTTTCAACAGCAGTTAACAATTCTAGAAATAAATCTACAAATTGTAACAAAAGATTACCTGAAACTGAGAAAAATAAGAAGAGCACCCAAAAAACATTAAACTCCTGGTTTGTTAAAGTTGAAAAACGAAAGTTAACTGAAGAATGTGAATCTGAGTCTAAAAAACAGAAAAAATGACAAATTACATACATCAATAAAACATCTTTTATATGTTACATTATGTTTAATTTAGAACTCCTCGAGCGAAACTGTAACAATCAGAAAGCACTTTAGTGCTGAACCTAACACACATCTTAACACTATCAGTTTATATAGGCCACACAAGCTCTGATCTACAGAGTATCTTACGCTATGAATACTTAGATATTCTCAATTCGGAATTCCTTGAAGTCAGCTTCACACCTGATTGTTTTGTGGTTTTTCAGGAAATCAGACACAAAACTAGTCACTTCATATTCCTCTGCAATTTAAATAATATTATATTAGAAATAGGACAGAATGCTAGAATAACTTAGAATAGTTAAAAAAATAATAACATATACCTGGATATCGACTACACTGGTATATGACTCTAAGCAAATGTTTGACTAAAGCCTTAAATGTTGTTTTGCCCTTTATACGCTCTTTTTTGTAAAGGGGTGTCAGCTGCTTCACCACCCATGGTGCAATTCGCTCTTTACAACTGGCTATAAATTCGGATGTCTCGTCCAAGGGCGACAAAATTCCTTCATCTTCACTATCATAACCAAACAATTGTTCGAATTTTTCTTTAATCTGTCACAAAAAAATACAATCAGATTTTTTACATGAACGGCATCCTTATTGCATAACACACTATCAATTTTGAAGGATATTGCTAATCCTTTGCTTAATATGTTTGAAAAATGTGTCTGCTCAACAACGTAAATAACACAATGAATGTTACTGAAGTGTAAAAATTAAAGCCATTGCTACTTATAGTGTGTTATGCAATTAGGTACCCTGCAGAGCATAAAACTCCAAACATACAACATGCTTAAAGTGGTATCAATTTTATATGTTGTACTTGTTCACATAATATTGTTGCAATAAATATTATGTTTGGTTAGTTGTAACAAAGATTTTATACGGCAACCTCGAGGTTAGCGGCGGGACGGAATTGCGGCATCAGCAGGACATTGGCGAGCGTTTATATGTATGTAGCCAATAAACCAAACCCCCAGTGCCGCTACAAATCAATTGATTTTTTAAGTACTTAAAACTTTATTTAATCAGCACATGCACATAAAAATAGTGCATGAGTTACCAATAATTTTGTATAAATGTTTAGTAAAACACGAGATGTATATATTGTAAATGCATATACTTATTAATTTGTTATAAGATAAATCATACAAACCTTATCAAGTTTTTTTCTATCAGTGTCTCCAATCTGGTCTAGTAATTCATACAACTTTTGCTTCAAATAGTATTCCTCACATAACCATTTACTTCGACCAATTTTTCTGGTTTCATGAATTTCAGTCTTCTGTACCACATGATCATTAGTTACTATTAACTCTGCTAAACTAGCTATCCTCTCATCTAGTAATTTAATTTGAGCTGAATGATTTTCAATAACAGAGTCCTGTATTGTGTTATTTATACTGTTTTCCAAAATATAGTTATTTCTCTTAGTCTGCTCATCTTGGAGTGAATCCATTTTATCATAAAGAGCACTTTCAAATAAGTCATCATCATCATTGGCTTCTCCTTCAAAGAGTTTCTCTAATTTCATGATTAATTCATCGGAGTCTTGGGATTCAACAGACATCCTTTTAATGGGCATTGATGCAGGAATTTTAATTTGTGTCATTTTTTGTACCTCCGGTTGGATTTGTATTGGTAGTGGAATTGTATCACTAGCTATAGGTGGGTGTGGATTAATGTAGTTGTGGTGAATGTTGGCTGCTGTTGGCATATGCAAATTGGTCAGATTAACACTAACTAAATTTGACAGTTGTTTTTCATTATGTTTTGGCGATTCCGTCACTGTGTGTCTCTTACGTTTGTTATGGCCACATTGACAATTATTGGTATCTTTGTAAGTGCTTGTTTGGGTTTTTTTACTATTTAGTGGCGGCTGACTCAAACACTCTAACAATCTCTTGTTCAATTTTCCTTTTTTTGTATCTCTCTTCAATTCATTTACCTGAATTGTTTCAAAATGAAATATGTATACTTTATTTCAAATAAAAAGCACAGTTATATTACAACAATGAAAAATAAATTTAAATTACCACTGAGATAATATTTTTTCTGTAAAGCTGTGACACCATGCAAGCTTGAGTTGCTGCCATTTCTATATTTTTAGCGCATGTCCAAATGGCACTGGGGAGATATATGTTTTTGTTGACCAGTTTTTGGTGTGTTTCATAGTTACAAGTCAGGAGTTTGATCACATATTCCATGTAGTGCTTACGAACCTAAAACAAAACTGATCAGTCTTACAAGAGCAAAAATAAGAAGAAATAAAGTATATTTTTAGATCTAACCTTTGATATGAGGAGATCAGGATCTGATTCAAAATTGGGTAGAGGCATTGTAATTCCATCTTCTTCGAGTAATGATTGATCTAGGAGATCACAATCCCATGTTTGCACAGCCATGTTATTTTGAATTATGTTATCACTTATTGTCGGTCATTTATTTTTCTAACTACTATGAAATTAATAACAAATTTTCTTTTTTATGTACCGGCTTATAAATTAACAAATGTCAATAGTGGGCAGTGCGAAGCATTGAGATAGGAAAAACATGGAGCCGGCCGCGTTATTCTATGCATACATTTGCTTATACAAATATGAGTGAAATATGATTCAGAATGTGAAATATCGTTTTGTCTCATTCTTTCTAATAATATAATCGTATTTGATAAAAGAGACAACAATATTTTAAGTTGTTGCTCATTATTATACTTTTTTCCAAAAGCCGATGGACACCTTACAATATACACGTGGTATGCATAACACGCAAAAATCGACTACTTCCTCGTCAGACGCAGCAACCTAAAGCACATCAAGGACTGTAAAGTCATACCGGGAGAAGACTTGATCTCACAGCACAGACTCCTGGTTATGGAAGTACCCATACAAATAAGGCTTCTTGAACAAAAAGAGAGAAGTCTGACTGTTCAAAGGAATTAATAGAAGGAGTGGTGAATAACATGATAGAGATGGCTGTTAGGAACAGTGTTGCCAGTCGGGTCATGTCAAAAATTACCTGAAATATAAAAAAATGTAACCTTTTTGTTTAAAAAATAACCTTTCATATTTTTGGACTGGAAAGGTAGGTATTGTAAGTTGATGGAATAGAATAGTGTCATATTTTTGTCTAATAATTAGTAATAGATCTGTAATTATTACAGTAGGTTTATCTCATGGCAGAATCGATCGATGGAAATTGGCGGCAAAAATAGTTTAGACTACTAAAATCGACCAATTATTCAATTAATCAAATTCCGATTCGTTATTATTGCAATATTGTCGACATTAATGATAATAATGGTTTTAATTGCATGCAATCAAAATATATTACAACAATCATATTTAATTTCATAAGTTTATAAATACAACGTGTAACGTTAAATGCGCAAAACCTCAGACACCCCAACTGATTTTTAATTCAATTGACCTATTTCAGAAAGAAAATAAGTCATTAAAAACAATTAAAAGGTTTTATGTGCTGTTTTAGTTTACTGGCCATTCTGATCGTTTCTTGTGTCTGCGACGACGCTTTACCGAGGGAGGAGTCATCACCAGGCCGCTGCGCCGCGCTGACATTGGCTTGCTTGACCTATTAATAAATAGACACGGCAAAGTTTTTAATGAAGATTTTTTGAAAAATGTGACCTATATTAAAAAGTGGTTCAATTAATTCTGCTCGTTATTCTGATCAAACTATTTTCAGGTTTTGCGCATTTAACGTTACACGTTGTATACAGTCTACAGACTGACTATTGTATATTCTGAAATATACAAGTACGATATTGTCAAAAATTATACGCGAATTCATAGCCCCTAATCTTTCATACGAAGGAGCTTGTAAATTTAATAAATACACTACCACTTTATGTGAAATCTTTTAATATACCTATGTCACTTCTTGTTTTACTACTCCATTTACGACGGTACTAATTATCATATTGATAACGTGTCTTTCCCTTCCATTAATTAATTAAGACATCGGATCACGTCATATTTTAATTTTAAATGAAAAATTATCCATTCGATGTTGGTTATCGGTAATATAATTCTACATTACCATTATTATTTTTGACATTCGATTCACTTTCGCTTTTTGTTAAATATATGGTTGGAGAGAGCAAACTTGAAGAAAAAAAATAAGTGCCCTAGTTATTGGCAAGGTGCTCATACCCCTAAGAATATGATTGTTCATAAAGGTCTGTAGTTTTAGTTCTACTACTGCTAACGAAGCTTACCAACATGAAAAATTCTAAAATGAGGGATCCGTTTCAAGTTGCTTTTTTGTAAAAAATTAAAAAAATATTCTACAAATTCCGAAAAATCACCTAAAGTAACCTTTTCATTAGTGTAACCTAAAAGTAACCAATGCAGTTCAAAAATCACCTAAAAGGTTACAAAAGTAACCTTCTGGCAAGACTGGTTAGGAATTATAAAAGTGTAAATGAATGTTGGAATGAGATGGCTCGGTGTATAAGGAGTGCAGCAAAAGGTATTTTGGGAGAGACGAAAGGCAGGGGCACGATTGACAGGGATACATGTTGGTGGTCGACAGAGATACAGAATGTGCTGAAAGGAAAGAAGAAGAAGTTCAAAGAATGTCAGAGTGTTGGAAATGGGAATGCTAGTTTGAAAGCTGTAAAGAAGAGTGAGTATGATGCTCTCAAGAAAAAACTCAAGAGAGCTGTGGCCATAGCGAAGCAAACGCCCAGAACAAGCTCTATGACACACCGGATAATCCAGCAGGCCAAAAACACCTATACCTACCGGCTTGCTAGAGCTAGAGTGAGAAAGGCGAAGGATGTCTGTCAAGTAAAATGTGTAAAAGACGAAGCTGGAATGGTTGTTTTGGAGGATGAGAAAATTAAAGATGGAAGGGTTACTTTGAAAGACTGATGAATGAGGAAAATGACTGGAGTGGTGTGCTGGAAAATAAACCAGTGAATGAGGGACTACAGTTCGCTGGTGCACACTGTTAAAAACAAAGGAGATGTGCTGGAGTGCAAAAATTATAGAGGAATAAAGCTAATGTCACATAGGATGAAAGTTTGGGAGAAAGTAATTGAAAGGCGACTGAGAGAAGAGAGCGAAATATCACCGAACCAATTCGGTTTTATGCCTGGTCGAGGAACGACTGATGCCATTTTCGCCATCCGCCAGCTGTGCGAGAAATACAGAGGTGCACATAAAAACTTGCACATGGTATTCGTCGACCTCGAAAAGGCGTATGACCGGGTACCCCGTGAGGCTCAATGGTGGGCTCTAAAGGAGAAAAGCGTGCTTGAGAAGTATGTGCAGTTGATCCGTGCGATTTACAGTCGATGCAGTACCCAAGTAAAGTTCGGTCTACCGCGGGCACTACCGGCACCTTCAATGTGGCTGTCGGCTGGCACCAAGGGTCGGCTCTCAGCCCTTACCTCTTCCTGGTGATAATGGACGTTCTCACGTCGGCCATCCAGGAAGAGCCTCCCTGGTGTATGCTGTTTGCCGATAATATTGTGCTGTTGGCCGAGAGTGGTTTAGAGGTCCAGAGTAGATTGGAGGTGTGGTGGCAAAGACTGGAGAATGTTGGCCTGAAATTGAGTAGAACCAAAACGGAATACTTGTTTTGCGATTTCGGCGGCCTCTCCAGTCCTGTGCCCGTATCTCTTGCCGGAACGCCCATCCCGATGTGCTCCGACTTCCGGTATGTTGGGTCGCTTGTCCAAGGGGATGGCGAAGTAGACCGGGACGTATCGCGCCGGATCAACTCAGGATGGATGAAATGGCGACAGGTCACTGGAACAACTTGTGACCTAGGGATGCCCCTCAAGTTAAAGGGGAAAATATACAAGTCCGTGATTAGGCCTGTCGTACTGTATGGATCAGAATGCTGGGCTGTGAAAAAGATGCATGAAAAACGATTGCATGTAGCGGAGATGAGAATATTGAGATGGACGTGAGGAGTGACAAGAATGGATAAAGTATATTAGAGGAAGTTTAAAAGTTGCGCCTGTAACAGAAAAATTGAAAGGCAGTCGTTTGTCTTGGTATGGACATGTAATGAGGAGGGATGAAACGCATGTAACGAAAAGAGTGATGAACATGAATGTAGATGGATGGAGAGGGAGAGGAAGGCCAAAGAAAAGATGGATGGATGGTGTGAGGAATGATATGAAAGACAAAGGAGTAAATGATGCCATGACGTCTAAGAGGGCAGAATGGAAAAACAAAACGTGTTGAGCCGACCCCAAATAAAATGGGCAGGAAGATGATGATGCTCATTATTATACTTTTTCTATGTCTATGGTGCAAGGAGAACTTTGCGAGCCTTTTGTTTGTCAAAGTCACTGTCAAATTGTCAGAATATAAACTGGTCAAGTGCGAGTCGAACCAGTACAGTGAAGGGTGCCGTATTTGGAAAGAAAATATGCAAACACATTGCACATTATCGATTTGATCGACCGAAGAAATAAGTTTGACTTTTTATATTATTTCTCGACCAAACTATGAAAAACAAAATAATCACTGTAGATGTTGCAGGATAGATCCCATTTCTCAAAAATTATTGATTTAAGGGAGAAGCTCCAGGGTAGCCCGTGAAATTATTTTTTTTTACATTTTTTGCAGTGTCAGGTTGTATGTTGAACAGTATATTATTTGCGACCGTAACAAGTAAGTAATGTATAATCCAATGGTTGTATTGATGATTTTAATGATGATAATTCTGTAAATATATGTTGATAATGATTTAGGTCTTGAGATAAAGTGACTGGGCTGAAACGGTTTATGATCTGCCAATTAGCATTCTCACAATCAGTCACACGGGCTTGAAAATGGCAATTTCATACTCGCAGGCTCAGGATCCTGCGGAATCGACTCCGTTTTGTTGCACCGCGTTGCTGCTCGTTAAGCACCACCCGAACGGGCACGTATAGGGTGCGCCTAGGAGAAGATAGTAAATCCTATGGATGCGAGCAGCTTTGTCCCCCTTTTAATAATGTAAGTAATAAAACAATATAAGTATGAGAATACTTTCTGATAAATTAACCTATAAAGTGATACTACGTTACGTTGTAATTTTGATTAGATACTTTATATACAACGTAGTAATAAATAACTTTTAGACAATTATTGCCATGTATTTTCAATGGAATCCAAAGATCAACTTCTATCAACCAAAGTACTATCTGTCATGCTACAGCTAGGTTTATACGCAGTGAATTTAGCTGCCACCGATTTCAAAACCTCACGGCCACACACAGATTTCTACTACCGATTCGTTGCTAGCGACGTGAGATTTTTGACATCACCAGCTACCTACTGAAGTCGCTGCGTGTGTTCCCAACATAATAACTGTCAAAAATCGTGTAACCAAAAACCAAATCCAAAGGTCCTGGTCGGTTCTGGCCGGTTCTGGCGAAGCTATTGAGATAGGAAAAACGGTTTTTCTATGTATGGGCGAAGCCGAAAAAAGTTTCTGTCAAGTTTCAACCATAAAATAAACTGTCTCACCACTACTATCCATAGATAATACATATATAAACTGGAAATATTATCTGTGGTTTGCCGCCGTGCCGAGTGCCGAACGTATATACATTTTATTTGGCATTTTCTGTAAAATATATCACAGCAATGGCAGATTCGAGCGTGACCGATGTTACTAAAATGAAGGTAGTTGATTTACGCAAAGAATTAAAAACACGTGGACTGACATATACAGGGGACAAAGCGGAATTGGTGGCTCGACTTCAGGCGGCTATGTCTCAAGACGAACACGGTGACATCAACTTGGATTCCGATGAAATTGACTCTGATGGCGTTTTGGAAGATGAAGATGATAAAAGCCAATCTGACATACTTGATGATGCTGCAGTCGATACATTGAACGAAGAATTGGCGCTGTCTGAACAGGCATCTCCAGTTAAACCCACCATTGAGCCCAAGCCGCCGCGAACGCTCAAAAGAAGAATAACATCGACAGAAACGTCTAAAGACAAATCGGAAAACACTAAATCATCAGATAACAAGGAGGCCGCTTCTAAGAAAATTGTATTGAACAGAGCTATATCTGTAACCTCTCCTGCTTCAGTTACCGTTGAAGAAAAAGAAGATATTGTACCAACCGAGACAGACCACTCTTCAAGTAATATGATTAAAATAACTGCAGATATAGATAAAAAAACAAGGCTGGAGTTAAGAGCGAAGAGATTTGGTTTGCCTGTAAAAATGAGTGACGATGAGCGGAAAGCAGCTAGGAAACAAAGATTTGGTCAGAATGTGTCAGAAAAGGGTTCAACCATCTCTGCTATTCCTACTGGTACTCTATCTGAGAATATGGAGAAGCTAAAGAAAAGAGCTGAAAGATTTGGCCAGTCGGTCTCAAAAATAATGACTGATATCGAAAAGAAAGAAAAGTTGGAAAAACGCAAAGCCAAATTTGGTGAGTCAGCTTAGTCACAGACTCACAGACGTGTAATATTGTAAAAAAGTTTTTGTGAATTCTTGTTACCATGTGGAAAAAAATGGTTCTGTAGTTTCAGTTAATAATGATTTCACATTTGCTTGTATGCAAACTAAGTTAACTAAGAAGATGTGAGATGAATCTTCTGTCTACATTAATAACGGGTTATTCTGTTTATCCTCCTGAAAAAATCTACCCTTAGGTTCCTGGTAGGATTCCTGGAAACATATATCTGAGAATTCACCCGAGGCCTAGTTGGATTAATGAAATTAAAGGCTTAGGGTGGATTCTCAAACATGTTTCTGCAAATTCACATTAAATATGGATTTTTTAGAATGGATAAATGGAATAATCGAAAAGAAGTTGTTAAAACAAATAATACTAAGAATGTTTTAAATCAGTTGTGACAATTAGTCAAATAAGATATATTTAAGGTTAATATTTAGTTATAAATTGTGTATTTAAGGGAACTTAATAAAAATTGACCAATAACTTGATGTACTATTAATTTAATGTGAAACAATCTTGTCTTCATTGTTGCTAAAGGGCAGTTCTTGAAAGTCACCAGCCACAGATTCCTTGTTAATAGGTGTTGTGCACAATTCTTCTGAAATGTTGGAGTCTTGAGGGATGTGAATAGCATACTCCATGTATGATTCTTTATACAATAATGCCCAGCGTTGGGCTATTTCTTTGCTCAATGATTTTCTAAATGCCATACAATGCATGTACTTAGCTTTTTCATACTTAATTCTATTAAAGCCTATATGAGCCAATGTATATCTCCAACATTTAATGATCTTGCTATTTGCACCCACATGTTTGGAATCAGGTGTGTTGATTATAAGTAGTCCACCAGGCTTCAGAATACTGTAAGCTTTCTCGCAAGCTAGGATTCTTAACTCCGAAGAAGGAATGTATTCTAGAAGAAAACAAAATGTAACAACATCGAAGGACTCTTTTTGCAATTCAATTATCTTTGATTCTTTCATAACATTGCAAGGACCAATATTTACATTTAGAAAGTCACATTGTAAGACAGTGGCATTGGCAGGCCATAGGTCAATTGCTAATACAGCAAAAATGTCATACACTTTGAAAGGATTATAACAGCTTCCAACATCTAATAGCTTTAAGGGTACAGAAAATGATTCTTTAACATCCACCTGTAGATCAATTTTCTGAGAAATAAGTAGTTCTTTTTCTCCATACTTCGTGTAAGAACTATTAATGAAATAATCACAGCAGAAATCAAATACCCATTTAATTCTTGATGTGGCTTCACTTGTTTCGCTTTTACAATTACTTTCCCAATGTGTAGTTGCTAGTTTCTGCATGTATTGTGCATATTTTGACAATATATCGTCATTGTTACAATGATTCTGCCACGCAGTATCAGCTCCAAGTTTCAAGGTTGATTTTCTTAATGACAAATGAACGTTCTTAATGTATTGGGCAAGTAACTTATGTTCTTCACTTGCCATGGTGAAACTATCAATAATTTATATTTGGTACAAAATCACAAAAACGTATTAGGCCTTTACTCACAATCACTGGTGCTAAGTATGAATTTATGGCATAAAATAGATACGCACAGAAATCGGTACCGGTAAGCTGGTATAATATTTATTTACTAACCAACTCGCAAGACCTAGACCTACCCAAAACAAACTACAGAGACATTACATTTTTTTTACTTGTAGTAGTTATTTTTTTTACAAGTATCTTATACTTAAATCTCTTTACTTTACATGTATCCCTATTAGCAAACTGTCAATGTCATTGTCAAGTAGACAGAGTAGTAAAACTAGTGACTGGTTGGTCCGGTTGGTCTGGTAAGCTGTCGCGCACTACACCCGATCCGAATCCGTGAAAATACGGTTCGGAGTAGTCGTAGAACTAATTATAATTATCGTAGTTTACGCACTAGATCCGATTTCAGTCATTCGATTTCTCTCCGTCATCCGTGAATGTCCGTTTCGGAGATTATTCAATCAATTTCATTTATTTCAGGTCTGTGACCCATATAACCTCGTAAGGCCCAAGCTAAATTTCGCAAGATGAGCTAAACGCCCAATGTACAGACGCCAGCACATCAAGCTACCCGAAACTGTCAGATTTTCCCAATCAACTTTGAACCTTATGCTTTAGCGATAAAGTTGAAAATCTATTAAATAAATCTGACAGATTGTAGTAGCTTGATGTGCTGGCGTCTGTACAACGTATTGAACAAAACTACATACGGCATTCCGGCCCGGACTAAGAACAAAATCTTGTCCTAAACGCCCAATGTACAGACGCCAGCACATCAAGCTACCCGAAACTGTCAGATTTTCCCAATCAACTTTGAACCTTATGCTTTAGCGATAAAGTTGAAAATCTATTAAAGAAATCAGACAGATTGTAGTAGCTTGATGTGCTGGCGTCTGTACATACATAGCTGACTATTGAAAAATCTGCCCTTAAGAGTTAGACGATCAATCTGTGGGCTTGATAGACGGAGGTAAGGTAGCTGCCGCATGTCAGATGACCCAGTGGGTCCCACTTAGTGGTAAACGCCATCGTGGCAGGCCCAGACGGAGATGGCCGGATAAAACAGACTCCTTTAAAAAAGATTGGTCCTTGGCAGTTCTGGACAGAGAGAAGCGGAAAGAGAGTAGAAAGGCCTCTGCCCAGCAATAGAACATTAACGGCTAATAAAAATTAAAAAAAAAAGATCGTGTAGTAATACTAGATTCAAGATAGAGGCATCCAATTTGATTGGTCTCAAATCGACCTACAGCCTAAATGCGTGGCATACTCACAATCCCTTTCATTTTGACAAATCGAAAATATTCATCGCGTTACTCATGTCTTTTAAACTCCTGAATAAGTTTCCAGCATCCCCTTCAAAACGAAGGCTTCTTGTTTCTCGATTGATCGTCTAAGATTCCCTTAGGGAAAACAGAAAAATCGCAGAGTTAAATCAATCGACGTTTGTACAGCGCATGGTTAAGTAAAATAATCATGTAATGTAAATCACTACATACATTATTTTACTCTTTAAGTGGATATTATGACCGTTATATGGGTCAGCTACATACATTTTCTTTGACGTGCCGTCCGTGCCTCGGGAAAAATGACAGCACCGCTATATGACGGCCGCCATTTTCATGTCAGCCGTCAATTTATTACGGAGATAATTTCCATGTTTTTGATGATGTTTAAACGTAGTAAACCTAGCAAAATGACTCCCTGGAATATGGAGCAGGACAAAATTTTAATTGAATTTGTGCGGAATCAGGAAATTTTGTATAATATTAAAAGTAAAGATTTTAGAAAAATTCAGTTAAAACAATCATTGTGGTGTGAAATTGGGAAAATTCTTAATAAAACAGGTATCTGCATTTACTCAACGTTTATCTTTATCTATTTATTTATAGGAGCTTCAGCGGACTAGCAGTCTCGGCCGCCGTAGGCCGTTTAATAGTAGCCGCCTGGTCCGCCCCTTTCTGCGGTTGTACAGCGTAACCCCGCTTACACCTATAGGTATACAGACAGAACAGTGGCGTAGCCAGTTCTAAAGGGGCCCTGTATCTAAAGATTTTGAGGGCCTTTTTAACCGATTAGTTCTAAAGGACCGTGTTGTTTTTTACAAAGCAAAAAAGGAGCATTCTGGCTCGGAAGTTTAAGCTGTCATAATAATTGAGGGTCATTGAATCACAATGGCTGTCATTAATTGTGATAATATCTTAAGTAGAGTTATTTTTAGGGGGGTACACCTTCAGCTACACGATAAAACGAAGCGAGCTAGAATTTTTTGCGCTACACCTTGGATATGTTTGGTTTTCGTTTATCCATTCATACAAGGAGTAACTTTATCTACTTGTGCAGAAAGGCCTAACAATTAACAGAATATCGGATGCAAGAGCTAGCGAAGCGAGTTAGAAAAATTTTGCACCCTGCCTCAAATGGGGTACCTAATGGGGTTTTTTTTTTATTATTCATACAGAAAGTGAACTGACTATGTATATCGATTTATACGTACAGAGGGAAGCTTACGAATTAAGAGAGCTTAGGATGCAAGAGCGAGCGGAACAAGCTCATAAGTGAACTCCGCCTTGGATTGGTTAGGTTTTTTTTTCTTTTTTTTTTGTATATTTACACGGAAATAGAAATTGAAGTAACTTGGTCAACTTATATAATTAAGAAATTTCAGAATGCAAGAGTGAGCGTAGCGAGCTAGAACAGCCGTGCGATTCTGTAACCATATCACCGTGAAAGCTTGGGTGAAGTGAGCGTGAGGTGAGCTGTCATTCGCTAGGAGTTAACACAATTAAGTGCTCACTTCACTTATGATTTCACGGTGAGATTTTTACAGAATCGACCGGCTGTTTAGGATTCCGTCTCGGAAAGGTTTGGGCATCTTTATTATAATATTAGGCTTTTTATTAGGATATTTTTATAATTTCTGAATGTTTTGTACCTACCACAAATAGGAGTTAGGTAGGTATTTTGCCGACTGGGGATGCAGAATGCTAGAGCGATCGAAGTGAGCTCGAAAATTTAAGCACGCCGACACGAATATGTTAGGTTTTTTTGTCCATTCATAATATGTTAGGTTTTTTTTTTGTCCTTTCATACAGAAATAGGTGTAACTTTGTCAATTTATGCACCAAACCTTCAGAACTATAAGATTGCAGAAAATGTTAGGATTCCGCCTCGGATAGGTTAGGTTCTTTATTATTATAATAGCCTTTTCGGTTGTTTTTATCTGAAAAAAATGTACTTATACATACTAATGTACTTATACATTATAAATACTAATAAATATGTGGATAAAGGTATTTTTCATAATTTTTTAGGCTCTTTTTAATGGTTAAAGTCATTTTGGAAAAAAAATTATTAGAAATAGTGAAAACTGCAAACCATCATTTTGGGGTACGAACTTTGAGGATGATTTTCACCCCTTTAAAACGTTTGTTAGCAAAAAAGAAAAAATACATATCTCATGATTTTTCATGTAGATTATTATAAGTAGTAAAGCCGCAACTAAATCGGTGAGGGACACCTCGCGAGGTTTCCTTGTAAGTCATCATCAAGATAACATTTATGGAATTTATGATATTATTATTTAATTAATGTTGTTTATTTTTTTTGGCAACAACAACAAAATAAATATACTAAATTAGAAAAGATTTATTTTGTACTTAAAAAATGTCGTTTTCTTGACGGCTGTAGACGTCGGTGGCCTGTTTGGCACGTTTTCGTTTGTCGGCTATAGCCGTCCGTGGCGGTCAAAAGGTTAATCGCTGTACGTGCATTAGATAATGAAAAAATAGACATTGATTGTGGCTCTGCTGCAGAGCATACCACAAAATACCTCTAGCAGAGCCACAAAGAACATGTACTCAGGAAAGATAAACACTACTGTTTTTTTTTTTATGAAAACTGTTGTACGAATAGTGTTTATTGCGTACGTGTAGAAAAATATCATTATTAGACAGTGGTTTTATTTATTTTAACTTTACTCAAATTTTCATAGAAAGCGCCTGGTATTTTGTGTCAGCAAAATGTTTTGTAGCCATTGCTATATTTGTGCTTTGATTAGGCATAAAACTACTTATAAATATGATCGAGGAAAATTTTATTAGCATGTTGTTTATCGAAAAGTAAATAAATCTAGTAATATTATGTAATATTACTAGATTTATATATGCATATAAACTGTATTCAACCTATTTTGAATGGTTTTGATTTCATTTTTTTTTTGACATTTCAATTAAACTACAGAAAAGGTAGTCTTAGAAAACATGTGAAGTTTTTCGATACGTCCATGCAGTTTCAATACCATTACTGACATTAGTTTTCAGTGGGAAAAAACGACAGACGTTATTGAACTTATGGAAGCAACACCAAATAACCAAAGAAGTTTGAACTTTTCGAATGATATCATACAAGAAATAACACATATATAATTTCACCGGCACTCCACAACAACACAATACACAACATTTTGAGGATACTCAAAATGACCAGGGTAATTGCGTAACACACTATCAGTAGCAATGGGGTTAATTTTTATAGTTCAACAACATTCATTGCGTTATTTACGTTGCTGAGCAGACACATTTTTTGAACATGCATCAAAATTATTCAAATTGAGAGTAATAGTGTGTTACGCAAATAGGGTGCGGTTTCAAAAAACAACAGCAGCTTTTCAGACAATTGAAGGTCAAAATTCTAAGTAAAAGTTACTGTAAACTTTTATGTAGATAAATTCCTTTACAAACTCTCTGTATTGTTAACTTTAAAAATAATCTGTTTGGACACCCTTGCTCAATCTATGACAGACTGATTTGAGAGAGATTTGAAGAAACCTACATCATCATGCTCATGAAAACATTATTAACAGAATAACTGATATACAAGCAGGGCCGTAGTTAGACTTGAATTTAAGGTAGGGCGGAAGTAAAAATGTTACTTGATCTGTTCTGGTCAATCGATTTTTGGCTTTTGGCTTTTGGTTGAGTCCTGTCAAATTAATCAGCGCCTGACGTAAATTGACGTAATTTTAGTAGGCAAGTTTTTACACACGTGTATGGAGTAGTGTCAGGCGCTGATTAATTTGACAGGACTAAACTAAAAGTTATCTTCTGTCCTTTTCTTAAAGAAATAGAAAAAAAAGATGCACTGAACTTAAATTTAGTTTAGTTTGTGAACAAGGGAATCGACACCATTGAAAAACAAAAAACTCGCCTGTGGCTAAGTGCCTGATATTTTTTTTTTTTTTTACAGATTTTGATTGTTCCAAGAGGTGGGCTTATGTAAGAGACTACTATATTCGACGCAAATGCAAAACTGGTACCAACCGTACCGGGTCAAGCGGAGAAGCAGCCAAAAAGAGGGCAGACCTTCTATCATTTTTGGACAGCTTTACTTTAACCCAAAGACACCGTCCTCCTAAAGATGACGATGAGAACACGGGAGAACATAGTGAAACTATGGAATACCCTGAGGTTAACATTGAAATAACACCATCCCAGTATCAAGCACCAACAGAAATGATGTACGATGAGGACGAGACTAACACACAAGATAGTAACAATAGTGATGATGTTACCAACTGTAATTTTAATAAGAAACCGAAAAGCATTAATTCACACTCTCTAGAGCAAAAACCAGTTCAAAATGAATCAGACGAAACAGACCTCTTTTTCCAGTCGATGGCGAAAATTGTAAAAAAGCTACCTAGGTATGAGCAAGCACATTTAAGAATGCAAATTGGCTCATTAATTGGTAATGCTGAATTGAGCTACATTTCAAGCAACTTGTCTCAAAACAGAGATTTCTCTCGAAGACCTGGTGCTAGCGGCTTTCCAGTCCCATCACCTAGTGCTAGTGAAATACCAGACGTAGTTTCCTCTCCAGAAGCTGGTTCAAGTGCAGTCAACGATCAAGGACAAAATGTATTCCATTTCTCATTCAAAAAAGAAGAAATTTAAGTAATCCAAAATTATGTAAATAAACTATTCCTGCCATCCGGTAGGAAGTATTAGCGAATTCTCGTAGCTATGAAAGGATAAGGTGTCCGAACTCACGACCTTCGGCACCGGCACGGCGCCAGGTAGTTTGCTTCTTGTCTTAACCGCTGGGTATTCATATTTTTAGGAAATGCACCTATATTTCGTAATTACGTTGAGCTATCCTAGAAAATTGCGAGCCTGGCGATGCCGAAACAAAACCGTGCGTAAAAATAATATAACTAAATGTATCTCAAAGTTGTGTGTGCAGTGAGTGATGTATAACGATAGCTTTATGCCCCTGGATTGCGAAAGGCATAAAAAACGCGCGCACTTATCGCCACTAACCATAACTTAAGGCTTCACACGAAACAATCATGTGTTACATTATGAATATTTGTGTCGTCATTAAATCACGAATTTTGATGAAGAGGTATATAACAGTATTAGAATATTGTTTGATTGGATAATACCATCTGTCACATTTATGCAGCTTATGGAAGAACCTAGTTTGATCATTGTGATCGTCGTATATAAGAAACGTGTTGATAAAATGCTTTAAATGTATTTCCATGGAGTTTGTCCTTCTCCATGATGACCTAGTTGTGCGAACGAACAAGTAGCTTTCTAATTTATTACTGACCACGGAAAAGAAAGAACACTGGAAATAGTAAGTAGGCGTGGCAGTGTCGCCACTAGTTAGTACTGCAGTACGCACTTGCTGTTCAAGTGCTCTCATGCGCAAACTAGATTGCGTCAACATACAATTTAAGTTAAATAATATTAAAATGCCCTATTATGCCATACTGGAATGTTAAAACCATAGTCGGACTAAAAATCTAACTCATGGAGTTGTATCATACCACCGGTAAGTATTATTTTCGGATTTATTTTAATAAAACGAAAAAATAAAATTTCGTCAAACATTGCACAAGATATACAAACAAAAATTGTCCTTAATGTCAAGACAACAAAGTTGATTTTCTTTTCCCGGTTCTTAGCCTTTCTGGAATCAAAATCAAAAAATCAAAATCAAAAGTCATTTATTCAAACTAGGCTGAGAATCAGCACTTTTCGAACGTCAAAGAATATTTGCTTGTCTACCTATGCTTTTAACGCTATCCAAATAGTGCGTGACTTTATCGATAAAATCAATCGACATGTATTACATTGCCTTTTTCAAATAAAAGTATTTAAATATGTAGGTATGTAAGTAATATAATACAGTTAATATTTTATATATAATAATAATAATAATATGCCACAACTTTCACACAACGCCATCTAGTCCCAAACTAAGCAGAGCTTGTGCTATGAGTACTAGACAACTGATAAACATACATATATATTTCTAAATACATACATATTATAGATAAATTACACCCAGACAAAGAACAAATGATCGTGCTCATCACACAAACATTTGTCCTAGGTGGGAATCGAACCCACGACCTTGCGCATAGCAGTCAGGGCCACTGACCACTAGACCAACAGGCCTGTCATATACAACGTGTAACGTTAAATGCGCAAAACCTGAAAATAGTTTGATCAGAATTAATTGAACCACTTTTTAATATAGGTCACATTTTTCAAAAAAAAATTCAGTAAAAACGTTGCCGTGTCTATTTATTAATAGTTCAAGCAACCCAATGTCAGCGCGGCGCAGCGGCCCGGTGACGACTCCTCCCTCGATAAAGCGTCGTCGCAGACGCAAGAAACGATCAGAATGGCCAGTAAAACTAAAACAGCACATAAAACCTATACAATTTTTTATGACTTATTTTCTCTCTGAAATAGGTCAATTGATTTAAAAATCAGTTGGGGTGTGTGAGGTTTTGCGCATTTCACGTTACACGTTGTATATATATTATACCTTTATCCATAGTACGTTTGTACGTTTTCCATAATAATTTTAAAGTGCCCGTAAATGTTTTTAATAAATTATTTTATTTTGATGTTGTATAATACTTTTTTTTCGCTGTTTTATATTGTCTAAAACTCATATAGTAATTGAATATGTAATAATAAAATAATGCGGGGTTTTCAGTATTTTTTTCAATTACCCTGTATATAATGAAAAAATGAAAAAAAAAGGTATTTTATTTACATGCAAATAAATACCCTTTTTACTACGTTTCAAAATTGCCCTACCTCATATTAATTTCATTATTTTAATATTATCACACTATCGCATACAATATTTTTTTCGCATTATATGTTTTAAATACGTTTATATACTATCGATAATATTTCGATCGAATTAGGTTACATCAATATTTGAATAGCAACCTGCATACGTGACAGTGATACGCCATTCAAATACCACCCTTATTTTTTACGTGTTTACAGTTCATACTGAACAATGCCATCTAGCGACGAGTGGCGGTACTTGGTAGAACAATGTGTATTTCTTTCTTGTTTTTGTCAATTTGATTTATAGGTTGTTGAAATTAAAGTTGCATTTCGAATAAACGTTTTTTTTTGTATTTTGTTTACGCCCTTATTTTTTTTTTAGCCAATCGTATCTTCGGGTTTGCAGTAAGAGTAAATCGTAAATGTATGAGTTTGGCGACACAGGTTCTGGTACAAACATTTTCTCAACCTAATTCCAGTTTGTTTTTTCTGTTTCGTGTTACTGACTAACTGTGCCCGTGACTACGTAAGCGTGCATATAGGAAAAAAAATACAGCATGCTTTTTTTTTGGCGGCTCCAAATTTTTGGTGTTCTACCCATGAATATCAATAATTTTCACTGTGGAACCAACTCTGTGATCACGAAAAAAAAAACAGCTGTTTCATACATTTTGGTCAAGTAGTTATTGAACTTTTGTATTATGATTTTGTTTTAATGATTTCAGAGTTGGTCCCATAGTGAAAGTTGTTCATATTCATGAGTAGTAACATCCTGTACAAATTTGGAGTCTGAAAAAAAATCATCCAGTACATTGGATTTCATGGGTTTTAATTTTCTTTGCCCGTTACGCTAATTATATTTCTAAAATAAAAGTAGCCTAAGTTACTCCTTATAACATCAGCTATCTGCCAGTGAAAATGTCCATCAACATCGGTCCAGCCGTTTCGGAGATTAGCCGGAACAACTAGACACATTTTTTTTTTTTTTTTGTTTTGTTAAACTTAAGTACCGTACTTACATACTTTCCTATGCAGTCATTTTGACATTACAAACAGGCACTTCAATTTCATTTATTTGTATAGATAAGCCTAATTAAAATGAATACCTATGGTCTTGTCTTTCTGTGCTTTCTTCATAAAATCCTTTCCCTGCAGCCTACACACCATATTCATGCGAACTAGTTTACATTACAAAAAAACGCGTAACTATTAGCTGACACTCAAAACTCTCTATTTAAGTAAGGTCAATGTGGGCAAATTCGTCTACGGGGCTATTCCGTATACGCGCTTTTACTATTCATTCCAGAACAGTTAGCCTATTACTGATTCGGTCTATAAAACAGGATCAGTTTTTAGTTCCAACTATGAATCATAGATGGACCAACGTTGTCTACAAGAGTAAAAAAATACGTTTGAAGTTTAGTTGTGCTCCGAACTCGAAACTCAAGTGTTGCATGCTGCCGTTTCTTATAAGGTAAATATTCAATTTTACAAGTTACGACTTTCTGAGTATGCAGATTATGTAGTATAATAAGTGTTTCAACGGATTTTTCTATTTGTTTTGAATAAAAACCAGTCGATACAGAAATAATTGTCATAAAAAATATGTAACTTCTAAAAGGGTCAAGTGGGAAATTCCGTCTATTATCAAAGGGGCTAAATCGTCATATACCGGAATTACCCCATTACAGATATTGTCAACCTTTTTCATCCTTCCTATTTTTAGTTTTTGGTTAAGTCGACCAGAAGGATAAAACAGAAGGATAAAAGGTACTATTGTTATTTTTCTCTAGAACTTTTAGGTGTCATATGTTTTTAAAGTCAATTGGTAACTAACAACAAGTATTAGCATGTCAACTACCGCTGCAACCCGTTTACCCGTGAACATGGCGCTTACAACGTAGTGCCGAAATGTCTAAAACTCAGAATAAATAAAAAGTATGATAATTATCCGTTCCTGCTTTAGTGCTAACTAATACAAAATTTGGCCTATGGTCAGATATCATGTTTATTATACATAATGTTATTATTTCGTTGTTTTCAGTTTTCTCATAATTACTAAACAGTAATCATGGTGAGAAATTATAAAAGAAAAACAGCAAAGGGTTCCTATAACAAGGACAAGTTTCATGCAGCTTGTAACGGCAGTCCGAAATGGTACATTAACTGGATATAAAGCAGCGCCACTCTACCAAATTCCACGGATAACCATCATGGACCATGTCCTACTCTGATTTGAAAGATACTTAGTTTGTTCGAAAAAAAAAAAAAAAACTTATTTTTGGCGCTTTTTATTTTTATACCGTATCGAATTAATACTAAACACGTATAGTATACGTAGTGTAATTTAATGCCCCTCTGTCATATCAACTCTGTATAATAGACATGTTTCAGTACCAAAAATATTTAAATGAGTTTTCAAAGTTTTTGGAAAGGTTCATAATCCCTGGTTATAAAAGTAGGCCGGATTAGCCCCCAAAAAAGATTTTAGGGAATAAAACCTAAATTCAACCTTATATTTATGATGTAACAAATCATTTTTCTTCAACATCTGCATTTACTTGTTTAGAAATTGCATACTTTGATATAACGGCGTAATTCTAGGAAAATTTGCTACTAGACGGATTTGCCCCAATCCTCGTGAAAATCCGTCTGAACAGCCGATTTTTTTAAAAACATTTTTATTTAAATATGGAGACCCGTTCTGTTGTTTCGAATGGATGTGTATAAAAGACAACAAAATTCTGTATCGCTTACAACTATAAAATTTATATTAAATTAGTTATCAACCAAATTCAACTTTCAAAAAACTATGACGGATTTGCCCACATTGACCTTACATGACTATACAGGGTTATTTGTAAAACACCAACAACCTCTTAAGAGGTCATTGTACTCATCATTATGAACAACTTTTACTATGGGACCAAACCTGAAATCGCGAAAAAAAAATCAGCTGTTCCCTACATTTATGTTCGCATAACTCGTCAAAATGTAGGGAACAGCTGATTTTTTTTCGCGATTTCCGGTTTGGTCCCGTAGTGAAAGTTGTTCATAATGATGAGTACAATGACCCCTTAAGAGGTTGTGCGTTATTTAAGTTACACCTTGTATAGAGCGTGTATCAGGTTACGATGTTGGTCTCATGGTCTGTAACATACCCTTAAATTTGACCACATTTCTGACACAATGTTGTTTACACATGATTGGTGGCAGGAGCTTGCTG
>OX451405.1:9568141-9751155 GCA_949629135.1 Eremobia ochroleuca | reverse complement strand
GGTCTAAGCAGATGCTAGATATTAGTAAAACCATATATGACAAACTTATTACAACATTACTTTATAAAAAATAAGAACATTTTTTAGTGCATGGCTGAAAAAAAAACACGATTACTGTAAGTTTTCATTCAAGAAAAGTATATTCAAAAGTGTCAATTGTAGCCACTTTTCGAGATATTAAACGTGTTAGTTTAGGATGAAATCTGAAATATTTATATTTTTTTTTAGACCTAGTAAATTAAGACATTTATGTTCTAAAACATGGTTCAAATATTTTTTTAATAACTTATATGTTTATTTTACTATGAATTATTTAGTATTGCTATATAATCGGCGCGGATTCACGCCACCGCTCATTGCCGGCTGAGGCCTTTCAGAGACAGGACGTGTGTCGCTCCCATCGCTGCGTGTCGCGTAAAATATTATCGTACTTTCGCGAGTTTTTAGCGCGACTGGGACATATTGATACTTTTTATTATAATATATTTTTATTATATTACAGAACTTTGGTGAGTACATATTTTAATGTAATGGTATTCAATTAACTTAAGAAGATTAAATTAGACTTCTTTATGTATGTTTCGATTTTACTTTTTTTTAGATATGGCTAACAAAAGGCGCTATACGGGAATACAAAGAAAAAGATATGAAAATTTAGCCAAGGCTAATGAAGCTAAAAGGTAAGTTACCGAGGAGCCACTTTTTAACTATGTAACAGGTTATAGCCAATTCATATTTTTCTTACACGGGGATAGAATTCGTAATAATTTGCGTTTATACTGTCTTATAATCTCATAAACTGAATTGACCATTCTGGGGTTGTCAGTTTTGGATAGTTGAGAATATACCACTGAAACGAGGTGGGTTCTCTACTTATAAAAAAAATATCTATATTAGGTGTAATTAGTAAACCATAAGAAACAATATTATACTTACTACTTTCTGAAGTCAATATAATTTTTTTAAATTACTTTTTGTCTAGGTATTTTTATGAAACAGTAGTAATAAGATTAAATTAATATCCGATTCGTTGTTATAGGCAGAAAAGAGAAGTTCAAATATTTCAAAATGCTGTTGTAAGTTTTTTTTTTTTTTTACTTCTTCATATTTTATGGCATTTTTGAGATTTTATATCTAAACAGACACGTGTTTCCTTTATTTTGAATTAGCACCTATTAAACCAAAACTAAATAAGACATTTCTTCGTTATTTATTTATCTCAAGCCGACAAT
Source organism: Eremobia ochroleuca (assembly GCA_949629135.1). Classification (NCBI taxonomy): domain Eukaryota; kingdom Metazoa; phylum Arthropoda; class Insecta; order Lepidoptera; family Noctuidae; genus Eremobia; species Eremobia ochroleuca. Next base: position 9,749,923 of record OX451405.1, on the reverse strand, counting down.
CGATCGCCTGTCGTGGTGCTTCTTATGGTTTGTGTCACTTCATATTATACTCTGCATATTATTTTCAGACTCAACAAAAAGAAAAAGTCACTGAAAAAACACTGGAAATTCAGGAAAACTTGCAGGCGTTAGAAACGGTTCCAACTCAAGATCCTGACGCAGGAAATCTTGTAAGAATGACTTGGACATTTGTAAACATATTTTAGCACAAATAAAACATTGTTGTGTCTCAAGCCGACAATCGGCCGCCGGACACGATGCTTACGATTTGTGTCACTAACCGACACAAACCGATCAACATGTTATTTTCAGACTCAACAAAAAGAAAAACTCAGTGAAATAACGCTGCAAATTCAAGAAAACTCGCAAGCATTAGAAACTGCTTCATCTCAAGATCCTGACGCAGGGAATCTTGTAAGAATTACTTGGTCGTTATATACATATTTTAGCACAAATAAAACATTGTTGTGTCTCAAGCCGACAATCGACCGCCGGACACGATGCTTACGGTTTGTGTCACTATGTTATACCTACAGGTTATTTTCAGACTCAACAAAAAGAAAAACTCAGTGAAATAACACTGAAAATTCAGGAAAACTCGCAAGCATTAGAAACGGCTTCATTCCACTATACATAGAGTACTCACGGAGGATCTATATCTGGTCAATAAAAGTGCAGTGTGGGTGCCCCACACTCTGAACACGGATCAGAAGGAGTTTCGTTATGAAACTGCGCGTAGCCATTTATCGTGGTATCGCCGTAAGAAAAATATACTTAATAGATTCATATGCCTTGATGAAACTTGGGTCGAATTTTATACTCCTCGTCAAAGACATCAGTCACGATGTTGGGTGGAACCGGGCACTTCAGCTGAACATTTACCACGTGCAGAGCTACATGAACGAAAAATACTACTAATAGTACCTATGGATGTCAGAGGCATTGCTTTTTGGAAAACTTATGATGAAAATACAACTATGACTGGAGAGCGATATAAGTCATTTTTAGAAGAAAATATTCCTATTTGGGCAGACGAACATCATATAACGAGTCCTATAATTTTACATGATAACGCCAGACCGCACAAATCAAAAATAGTTCAGAATTTAATTGAAGAAAAGGATGGATTGAAATTATTCAGCCGCCATATTCCCCGGATATGAATCCTTGTGATTTCAATTGTTTTGGCCATGTGAAGAGGAAATTGTCGGGTACTCGATACAATAGCAAAAAGGAGTTAGATATTAAACTAAAGAGCATTATTGATGAATTAAATGAAAGTGGTACTTTAAATGGTGTTCAAGATTTGCCAGCAGTCTGGGAGCGAGTGATTAATAGTGGTGGAGATTATTGATTAGTGTCACAAGGTTATATAGTATAGTAGTCAGTTTTTGTAAAATAATAATAATAAAAAAATATGACACTGGAAGTGGGATGACCTAATATAATATTAATCGTTGTAGGACTTTACATTTGTACTACATTTCTAACTTTTCACCCCTGATTAGTATATATAAACTTTATAAAGTATCCAAAATTGCCTATTTATTTCACAAGGTTGTAATAAAAATAAGAATAGTAAATAAAAATCAACTAACGGTTAAATAAGTATCATCACTACATAGTATAAAACAAAGTCGCTTCCCTGTCTGTCTGTCCCTATATATGCTTAGATCTTTAAAACTACGCAACGGATTTTGATGCGGTTTTTTTTTAATAGATAGAGTGATTCAAGAGGAAGGTTTATATGTATAATACATGCATAATATAGTAGAGAAACACTGATAATTTTAGGGGTTTCTAATGTGATGTCGTAAATAAACACATTTTTTTGCGCTTACATTGTAAACGCTGGCTGAACCCTTCGAGATAGATCAAAATAATGTACTACAGTATTGTACACCTTAAAAAGGTCTACAAACAAGTCCCCGATGGTATATGTCTATCTCTTAGGGTAACCCACAATAGCCATTTTTTATCCTTAACTTTTTACGAGAAATAATGGCTTATTTAAGAAGCAATTTTAGGCAATACAGCATTAATCCATATCCAATTAAGTACCTCAAAAACATTGTGCATTTCATATAGATCATTATGGCCCTTTACAGCATGTAATTTAAATTAATATTTTCGAAGATATTACAGATTTAAAATGCAGGTACATAGCGTCTGCAGCGGCGGGCGGTACCGGCCGGGGAGCCGGCCGGTGGCGCTTGCCTGTAAGTAGCACGTCGAAGGCCGGGCTGCGCCCTAGTCCGGTTAAGCAGCCGACAACCTCATAGGTTGAACTACGGGAGGCCATTCAAAAAAAAAAAAAAAATTGGCTGCGCCCTATAGCACTTTATGATTAGCAGCGATCGCACGCGTTTATCGGAGCTCACTAGCGAGGAAAATAACAATTATTAGTACTGTATTTTTAATTTTATATTATTTAGTATCAGCATTGCACCCGTGCGAAGCCGGGGCGGGTCGCTAGTTATACATAACTCAACGGATCAACATGGGTTAGTTTGACTATAATGACAGAGAGCACACCAACTCTACGCACACAGGCACGCGCGCATCTGTGTGAGTGCAAAGAGCACTGGAATTACCTAAACTTGGTGCCGCGGATTTGGCGTTAACGCTCTTAATAGACTTTTAAAATCTGCATCTGCTCTAGCAAAAAAATAAAACAAAATGAAATGAATGGCATGTTATATAATGTATTAATGGTGCCGATTCCCTTCTTCACAAACTAAACTAAATTTAACTTCATTTCATCTTTGCCTTTTTATTTAATTAAGAAAAGAACAGATAAATATTAGTTTAGTCCTGTCAAATTAAGATACTCCATGGAAAGTTTAGATGTGCTTAAAAAATTGGCTACTGAAAATACGTCAATTTACGTCAGGCGCTGACTAATTTGACAGGAATAATGTAATATTCATTTATCTTCTGTCCTTTTCTCAACGAAATATAAAGAAAAAGATGCACTGAACTTAAATTTATTTTAATTTGTGAACAAGGGAATCGGCACCAGGGTTTAAATTTTACTCAAAACGTTAATAAAATATCAATTAATACTTATTAAGTTGTCGAGAAAGCGGTTTGTTTAGGCTGCTAGCGCCACTAGCGGTTAATCTTGGCGGTATTCTCTTCCATTAAATGAGTAATAAACGAGGCAAAAAAAAAAAAAAAAGGATGGAAGGATCGTAGCAGGCGGCGTTCTGCCTGCCCCATGGGAAAAAGGCGTGATGTTATTATGCGTGTGTGTATGTAAATGAGTAACAGAATGATTGATTCTGACCGTGGCCTGTTGTCGTTCCAACTGCAACTGCATCTGTAGCTGCTGCAGCTGACTGGGCGTGCCGGGCTGGCCGGCCCCTCGCCGCACGCCCGACAGCTGCGACAGCAGCTCGGCGATGGGGTCCACCACGGCGTCGCGCGACGACGGCGACAGCGACGAGATGCCGCCGCCCGTGCTGCAACAAACAATCATTTTTTTTAATAATTTCGCTGTATATTATTATTTTTTTTTTAGAAAGATTGTTGCCCCACACTAGGAATGTCTCCTGTATTGTGGGTGCGTTTACAAACATTTAAACTCACATACACAAACAGCCAGACCCGGAACATCTACTTGTAGGTCATACAAATATTTGTTCCGTGCGGGAATCGAACCCGCGACACCAGCGTGTCGCGGGTTCGATTCCCGCAGCAGCAGCCAATCGCTTAACCACTGCGCCAACCGTGCCGTCAATATTAATTTTATCATACCAATTTCGTTCATCGGCCTAGCCTTTTCTCAACTATGTTGGGGCCAACTTCCAGTCTAACCAGATGCCAGTTGAATGAAAAAATACTACATAGAGCGACTGCCTGTCTGACCTCCATAACCTAGTTACTGGGTAACACAATACCCCTTGGTATGACTGCTTGTCACTACTTTTGGGCTTCTGACGACCCATAATGGCTGTCAAAAGATCCACATCTATTTTGTTGTAGGTTAATATTAGTTAAAGTAAATTAAAATAGATGTGAATCTGTGCTAGTATAGTGCAATTAAGTGGAAACATGCTGGCAGCCTATGCAGCCTGCATGCAATTTATTGTGCTATGATATGTTTTAACAGTATGAGGGTCCTGGCTTAATCACACAGAGTGCACTGAAGCCTCAAACAAATAGGTAAAAAAGGTAGTAGAAAAAATACTTAAGAGTAATTAAAAAACCGGCCAAGTGTGAGTCAGATTCGCGCACGAAGGGTTCCGTACCATTATCTATAAAAACAGCAAAAAATCATGTCTGTTGTATGGGAGCCCCCTTAAATATTTATTTTATTCTGTTTTTTAGTATTTGTTGTTAGAGCAGCAACAGAAATACATCTGTGAAAATTTCAAATGTCTAACTATCACAGTTCAGCCTGGTGACAGACAGACGGACGGACGGACGGACGGATGGACAGCAGAGTCTTAGTAATAGGGTCCCGTTTTATCCTTTGGGTACGGAACCCTAAAAAGTGTAGGAATAGCTGTTACCTGAACTGCATGTTGGTGCGTCTGGCGCGACTCACGCCGCGACCCGAGTGCGGCATACGTCGGACGCCGCCGTGCCTGATACCGCTTGGTTCATCGTGCAGCGTGGTTAAGGAAATCATTCATCAGACAACACAAATGGAACAATACAAAAAACCCAGATTGTTACAAAAATACGCGAATATGATGCATCCGTTTATAAGACCTTGATCTTTTTTGGAACAAAGTTCCCTAACGCAGTTAAAGTGCGGTAAATCGCAATTGCGGTAGGAGATGACTGGTAGAAATCACCTCGCTGAAAAAGCGTTATGCCCCCTCCATGTGACATTCTCTCTCTGTCTCTTTCTATAATATACGAGTGTGTATGCATGCGAGATTCACGTAAGGAAATTCGTTCCTTGTTGGGGTCCCCCAACCACAGACTTTTTTTTTATATTGATTAAACAAATAAAAGCAATGCTAGGACTCATGCCCAGCTCATTTTACCCTGTGTAATTATAGCAGGATATCAAGAATACCTGTAACAAAACATGATGTTTATGATATTGAAAAGGATATCAGAAATGAAATGAGATCTCTAGGACCAGTCCTATGCTCCAGGGTAAGATGTCCTGCAAAGTCATCAGTCACGAAATTTGGTTCCCCACCAGGCATCGAAGCGCATACTGGGCAGACCACCTGTACACAAAAACAAATGATTAAACAGTATTCATAGATAATAAACGAAATAAAAAAATTGGTTAAAAACTTTGGTTTTACTTAGGTACAGTCAACAACACTGCCACAGTAAGTGAAAAGGACGAATATTGGCCAAAAATGTAAAGAAAAATAAACCTTACTAAACAAAAAAGCTGCATCCATTAAGGCTCATTTTTCTCCATTCCCTTTCCTCAGATGCGTCTCTTTTACTTAGGGCGGCAGAACATGTCACACTTGAACAACATGGAACATTCTTACTGCTTTGATTTCGAACCATATGGGCATTTATAGACACTGCCAATCTTAATTTGTCACTATGGACATGCAGTTGTCTGTAATAAGACTACAAGCAGATTTCATAAAAAATATGAAATTTTGAAAATGTATGAGAATGCAATGAGCAAGATTCCAGTATTTTTTTTAAGACATTTGAATATCACCATATGATACTTACAGCCAAAGTAGTATCTGCATGCTCTGCCGTAACATGCTCCATGAGCGCTGTGTCAGTGAAGCCCATCCGATTGCAGAATGGACATGTGTATGCCTGAGGCTGTTCCAAAGTTAGTGCTTCTCCACCATAGTACAGATCTGAAGGTGATATGGAATCATATGAAATAAATACTTTTAAAAGTAAATGCTCACATTTTTTAACCCTGATGTTATTTGAAACAATTTTTTCCAGAAAAGCCTGGAAAAGGTGGCCTTTTAAAAGACTTGTCGTAATATAGGGGTTGTATGCGTGTCGTATGTATGCGGTTTTGAGTCTTTTAAAAGTATTATATTTTTTTCGGCAGGCCTGTTGGTCTAGTGGCCAGTGGCCCTGACTACTATACGCAAGGTTGTGGGTTCGATTCCCACCCAGGACAAATGTTTGTGTGATGAGCACGATCATTTTGTTCTGTGTCTGGGTGTAATTTATCTAGGTAACACGGGCTGGTGTCCGCAACTCCACGTCAATGCGCGTATTTTGCATACAAGTGTAATTTATCTATAATATGTATGTATTTAGAAATATATATGTATGTTTATCAGTTGTCTAGTGCTCATAGCACAAGCTCTGCTTAGTTTGGGACTAGATGGCGTTGTGTGAAAGTTGTGGAATATATTATTATTTATTAATATTATTTTAAAAGGCCCGTCACAGTATCTGGGTTAAATACATAGAATAATAAAATTTCATGATTTAATATCCATGCATTGGAGTCTGAAATTAGAGCTTTATTGTTTATGTATTAATATTCCTTTCAAGAAAAACATGATAAATTCATGAAGCTTGTTTTCAAAAACATTTCATAGAATGATTATTGGCTAAGTAAGGCTAAGATTGATTTTGTTAGTTAACCAATGAAAAATGGAGCCAACAATGACTCAGTCTTTTGAGAAAATGAGAATGAAATTATTTTAAAGCTTCTTTAAAATAATTTCATTCTTACTTTGCATGCATTTCATTCTCATGTTGCATGGTTTCAGTGGAAGAACAGATAAGCACAGGTGTCTTATAAGAATTTTATTAGTATAAAGCAGCTTTGTGAGTGATTTAAAATGTTTTCTATTATAAACCATCATTGAGAATTCTTTGATTCATTGGTTGTAATGGAAATCTATGGTAGGTAATGTTTGATAAATACATTCTAGGTCAGTTTTCCATAGAAATCTCTTTGTCTTATACCATACAATAATATTTATACAATGTCATTTACCTTCATATGTCAATTGTATTGTTTATAAACAGAGGCCTGTGAAGTACATTTTCAAAATTTCCAAACATCCTATTTCAAATAGGACTCAAAATGTTTTTTCAGGGATAATTATGGTTAAACAACATTTTGTTTGGTGTTCTAAAAATGTAGATCATACAAAAAGATAATATTTCAATTGTTATGAGTTTAAAAGAATACTATCTCTGTTTTTAACCTTGCAGAGGTATTATGTACAAGCATTTGGCATATAAGACGCGGTATAATATATATAGCACTGTAAATAGGTCTCACCAAAGTCACTTCTAGATAGAATACATTGCATGGGATGCTCTGTGGTGTGTTGGTTTGTGGTAGCGCCGGATTCATAGCAGGCTGCGCACAAGTCATAGTCGATGCAAATCAAACATTTGTATCGTCGTCCCCTGAAGTTATTTTTCAAACAAGAATCACAGCTGACTCCTGAAAATATGTCAATACACAAAATACAACAACAATTCTTATTCTTATTTCCTTTACATTTATGACAATGACATGAAAATTGAATGTACAAAACTTATAATTCCATTACGATGACAATATTTTCATATTTTTTTGCAATGAAATTTGCAGTGACAATAGCATCGAACAAATTTTGATTATCATTACCCACCTTCATGGCGATTCATTTTCGCCAGAAAATGTCGTCGAAACAGACACTTCTTGGCACCAGGATTTCCGGTACTATATGAGGTATTTATATTACTAATCTAAAATAAGTAGCACAACATATAATATATTAAAATACAAGATTGTTAACAAAAATTTCCAAGCAAACCTAACCCAACCAGGCCATAATGACGTCACATAAATGAATGAACCATCGATATTGCTACTTCTTTTCATTAATAGGCAACGGCATAGTTTACTCGGCTTTTACTGTCACACTTTACTGCAAATGATCGATTAAATATTTTCAATATTTCTCGATAATCAATTATGCAAACTGAAATGAAATGTAATTAATTCAGTCATTAAAATTGCACTTAATTTTGTAATCAAAATCTGTTACCATTCTATTCTGTGGTTACAGAAGCCTGTTGTGAAGTTGTAATCGTTTTTGAAGCGCTCCATTGTGTTTTTAAATCTTGAACTTACAATTAGACATGGCATAATGTTCCATGACCATACAAACTTAATGAATCCCCGAAGGTAATTTTAAGCCACTAGAATTATGTTTCGACCGGTTTTTGTTAACACAAAGTAAAAATGGTAATGTGACGCGCAAACTGCTATATTGTAAGAAACAGAATGGTGTGCACTTAGTATTCTGTTAAATGTTAGCAATCATAATGTGTTTCGTGTTGGGTAAAAAGATCCGCTAATCTGCGCTCTACCTTAGTGCTTTTGTTCCGTTGGTTAGTCGAATCGATGTGTCGGTACCACCACCATAGACATTAGGACAATAAAAAAGAAAGATCTCAAATAAATAGCAGAAGACATGATGTTTTTGACAGCTATTTTAAAAAGTAACTTTCGTTTCCATTCGTTTCCCACATTTTTGCATTTGAGTTGAGTCCTGTCTGTAAAGTCAATTTAAAATAAAGTGATTTTGCTCGTGCATCGGCAAGATATTAAATCGATGCAGTGAAGAAAACAAAATAAACACAGTATATTTCATGTTTTGACTTCCAGTCTTTTTTATTAGCCTTCTTTTTGCGCGGGAATCGCGGGGTAATGTTTAATGAAATTGGATTTTTATTATTATAGAAAATGACTGATGCGCTATGCCATTTAGTTGTAGATGGAAACGAGGCTTTGGAATTTAAGCTGGGTAAGAATTTTGTATACAGTCTCCAAATTATAGTTGTAGCTAAACATCTTGATATCTGTTCTACTCGACCATGTATTGCCTTGACCAATAAATAACTTCGTAATTTTATAGTCTTATATATTCCTTTCAAATGACCTGTCTCAGTTTGTTGGCAACAGTAGGTGCAATTTGTTAATAATTCTCATTTGTTAACGTTTTCAGTGAGATCTGTAGAAGATCTCGAGAATGATGACACAAGTTTCGGTCCTGAGATGTGTCACCAGGTCTTTGGGGAGAACGAAAACATATTTGGTTACACAGACTTGCACATTAGACTTTATTATAGTGCAGGGAGTCTGCAGACATATCTTGGAATTGAATACACAGAAAAGGTATAACATATAGTATATTTTTTAATATTTTATTACATGTGCTGTCCCTTTACACAGGATTAAAAACTTGTCTTGGTAAGTTAGTTGTAGGCTTCAGTACAAGTCGAACGGGAATACAAGCTTGTCAGTTGTCACCGGTATCCATTTTATGTTCTTATTTACCTACTATAAACTTCATAAATATTATACATGTGATAAATATTATTATCAAACAGTGTGCAAAGTAAACAGTATGCATCACTTATCCAGAAAAAATAGTATTAATATGTTTGTAAAACATCAATAACCCTGTTCCTCTTATATTAAATGTTCTAGTGTTGTTCTTGGGAGGTTATATTGTAGTTATAATTACTATCTAAAGATCTAATGTGTTTACAGATTGAACCAAATAAATCTGAGGGTATGAAACCAGATGATGTTGAGGGTGCCTTGACTAAAGTGTTAGCACCAGGATATGTCACAAATTTGGACCACTTTGTGTCTATACTAAAGAAAGATGAGTCATTTACACCCCATGGACAGTTGATACATGCCTTCTCAGTTGAGCCTTGTAAGTATATTAGTTGAATTTAATTATATTTTAATTTATCTTTCATTGCTACTGATTTTAAAGCTGGTCATTTGTGATATATGGTTATATCAGTTTACTGTCACTTACAAAAAATGTCAGGTATTGAGTGTCACTGGTTTACCTAGGACAATGAACTTTGTTATGAATTTGTTGACCAACATGCAATGTATATAACTTGGTACAGTAAAAATTGCAGGGTAGGTAGTATGATCAACATAACAGGTAAATGAAATACATACATTCTTTGTTATCAATGACTCATATTTGAGGAAATGTTGTGACACTATAACACCATTGATCCATAATGGTGGCAATCAGCTGTTGGCTGGCATAAGTTCTTCACTTCCCCTTCTCAGTTGCCTTTTCACATGTGAGCATCATGTTATCAATGGGCAATTTGCCTCTAATAGACTATCCAAACTATCAGTCTTGTGATATGTATTGCCTTCTGTATGGGTGGTTTGACAGCTTCTTTTAGCTTGTCAATCCAAAGCATGGATGCTTGTTATCTGTTCCTTGTAATTATTATGTAATAGTAATTATTATGTGTATGTCTGGAGTAGAGTAGAAAACACATTTTTTTGTTTTATATTTAAGTTTTAATTACTGTAGTACCTACCTAGTACTTAAGGTCCTCACAGAATAGGTTGTCTGGATCCTGACTGCAGTCTGTCATTTGGTGACCCCTGGTTTAAAATATGACTCTATGAGTTACCTATCTGTTCACAGAGCCAAAGTAGAAAATGAATATGAAATTCAGAAGAAAGCAGAAAATGAAAAAAAAAAAACATTGTTTTTCATAGCTTTTTGTTTCGTAAAAGTATGATAAAATATCATTTGTTTAGCCATTTAAAACTTTGTTAACTTACACAATGTTTCTGTATCCAATTTTAAGCACTTCTGTTTTCGGCCAAAAAATCATGTTTTCGTTGGTGGCTGAAAAAAATATTTCCCTCAAATCAATACTTTCGGTCAGCCTCTAACATATATATTTTTGTTATGATCAGTTGATGGTGGTGAGAAGCGATCGTTTGAAGTGTTCTATTCTGAAACATCTAACCCTGGCTTCCTGGCATTCCATGAGAGGCTACAGACCTTTTTGTTGTGGTATGTGGATGCAGCATCATTCATTGATGTTGATGATGATCAGTGGACATTTTTTACAGTGTAAGTATTATTTGTACAAATATTTATGAATGTGCAAAGACTGATAATTCCATAAGATCAAAATTAAAAGTCATTTATTTAAATTAGGCTGAGAATCAGCACTTTTCAAACGTCAAAATTACACAAGACTGTCCCCCAAAACGCCCACCCTTCACCAATTTCTAGTGATTTCGCTGGGAAATGGCGCAACTAACCCCCCAGCAGCACAGCTGTATATGCACAGCACCATACATGAACTAAACACAAAGTGAAAAATAACTTTCATTTCAGAAGTTGGTGTCAAACAACGAAAGTGCGACTGCGAAAATGATGCAACGACACCAACTTCCGAAATTAAAGTTATTTTTCACTTTTTTTTTTTTGGAAGATGATTGTTTTTTTTTTTTTTTTGTAGAAAAGTTTTTATCTATTTTAATTAATACCCTCTACTTTGAATATTAATGATTTAACGCAATACTTTCACGTCAACCATGCATGGTTCCAGATTCGAGAAGTTCCAGTCAAGTGAAGGACGCGCCCGCTACGCAACGGCTGCGTATGCGACGGTGTATCGCTACTACGCGTACCCACATCACTCGCGCCCGCGCATCTCGCAGGTTCTCACGTTGCCGCCGTTTAGGAAGCTTGGCATCTGTGCGCAACTGTTGCAGGTCAGCTCTTGCTCACTGTTTATTTTTATCCATACTAATAGTAACTCTGTGTTACCTTTTCACGCCCTAACAGCTGAATGGATATCTCTAAAGCAGTTTCGAAGTAGTGGATACTTATCCCGGTAGTATGTTTCCGAGGGGTTATTACTGACCTCCACATCAGTGTCCCAGTGGCACTATGGAAAGATTTTTCGAGGTTCAACCTCTAATTGGGTTTAACGAGGGGTTGTATAGTACCCAGGTGCTAATGTGTCTTATGGAGCTTTAGAAAGAGACTGACACACAGGTACATGTAGGAATCCCGCTTTTTTATATTAAATATAGAATTTACAAAGCAATTTCCTGTATATAGTAGATAACGTAAAATAAAAAAACAAATTTAGTAAAAAAAATATATTTTATGTGCATACTTTTTGCTACTTTGAGCCTTTATTCTGTTAATAAAGGCTTATATGTTTTGGTTTTATAGAGTAGATTATCTTTATTATGTACTTACACCATATAAATTACAGACATACATATAGAAATTGTAAAAAGGGTGACACAACAAGCAGTCTTATTGCTAAGAGCGATCTTTTAAAGACGACCTTTGGATGGATTAAAATGAGGAAGGAGAGACAAATACTGTAGGTAGTCTGAGGTGTACCATTTACATAATACAATAAATACATTAATAAAGTATATTATACTAATCTAAATAAATATGACATGAAACAAATATAATGATGATGTTTAGGAGAGAGGAAGTACTTTTTTTAACATAATTTTAAAAGTGGACAAATATTGAGCATGCCTTACCGACACGGGCAAATCCTTCCATAGCCATACTGCCTGAACAGTAAAAGATTTGTCATTGAAACTGGTGGAATGCATCGGCATCTCTAGTCTCAGGTTTTCCGATGACCTCAGATATCTATAATATTATGTGTGTCTTGAATGTACTTGAAACATTCTTTAAGATCTTCATCTGCATTAAACTAAAATTTTTACCACATTCTAGTCATAGCTACCTGGATGATGAAATTGGTATCAGAGTATCAGTTTCCAAATAATTTTTTGCATGTATGTTTTGAATACATAATGTATGCAAGTTATTTCTTTCAGGCTATTTACTCCCACTTCATAATACAACCAGAAGTAGTAGATATTACAGTGGAGGATCCATCACAAGACTTCCAGAGAATTAGAGATTATGTTGATGCTAAGAACTGCAGTGGTTTACCAGCTTATCACCCCGTGAAACTACTTCAAGGGTAACTATGACGAAGTTTATTTATCCTCCTAAGGCCCAATTTAAATTTCGCAATATGAGCAAAACGCCCAATGTACAATGTATTGAACAAAGCTACATACGGCATTCCGGCCCAGACTAAAAAGAAAATCTCCTAAACGCCCGATGTACATTACAATTTACATTTAATTTAAATGCATGTTTGCAATGTCACTTTGTTCAATGCATTGTACAGACGCCAGCACATCAAGTTACTACAATCTGTCAGATTTCTTTAATAGATTTTCAACTTTATCTCTAAAGTATAAGGTTCAAAGTTGATTGGTTTCGGGTAGCTTGATGTGCTGGCGTCTGTACATTGGGCCTTACGAGGTTAAAGCTATCTATTTTTCTTCTAGACGGGCAAGGAACAGGGAGATTTGGAAAGGATTGGAGAAGGCCTATGCCAAAGGGCACACAGAGATAACTGATATTAAACTCTGAAAAAGGCTAATAAATAAATATTCTTCTTCTTCTTCTTTGTGTCACTAGCACAACAGTATCTCAAATTTTGTTGGCCCAAAACGTAGCCACTTCCACAGCGGCGTCAGTGGCAGAGCAGAGGTCCTTTGACTGTATGTTTTGAGACACAGCGGATGATAGGAGCTATCTATTTATTCTGTCGACTGCAGTCTATGTGCAGTTTACACACAACATAAAATAAGAGAATAGTTCATGTATTAGAAATACGCTTCAATGTGGCGCCAATGCTGTATGCCAGTAGTATGATTATAAACAAAAGTAAAATCCATAGTATCATTCATAAGCCATGAGACCTACTAGATTCGCAGTACACTATGTTTTACCAAAAAAAATGTTTATTATTAGCCATTGATGACTTACAGCTAAAAAAAACATAATAAAAATAGTATGTGAGACTGACAGCCAACTGAAAGTCATCACTTCTAAAAACAGATTCGAAAGAAAGAGTGAACAACACAACACGTTCTACTAAAAAAAGAAAGAGAAAAAAAAAACAGTATAACATGCAAGGTTAAACTAAATTCACATTTCATATTCAATACAAGAATAAAAACCTTTATATAATTCTAAAGGGATCGAGTGATAGCGTGACCATTGACTGGGGGAATGGAAGAAGAAAACATATTGCGGCGACCCCAAAATAACATGGGTCTGGGTCCAAGGGCAGGAAGATGACGATTTTGATTGTTTCAGGTTCGCTCAAGACATGGCGAACCAAGCCAGCAACAAGTTCAAGATCAACAAGAAACAATCGCGGCGCGTGTACGAGATCCTCCGCTTGAAGAACACCAACACATCTGATAAGACTGCCTACTTGAACTACAGGCTTGACGTCAAAAATAGACTCAATGCACCTTTCCAGGTATGATATAATTGATTGTGGTCTGTTTTTAACTAAAAATTCCAACCCGCACTAGGCGTGCGTGGTGGATTACAGACCACTCTCTCACAGATAGGATTCCTGTGTCCCAGCAGAACATTATACGTTATATGGGAACATTATAGGCTTATTATGCTATACTACAAATTGGCGCCGATTCTCTTGTTCACAAACTAAACTAAATTTAAGTTAGTTGCATCTTTTTATTTCTATTTCATTAAGAAAAGGACTGAAGATAACTACTAGTTTAATCCTGTCTGGATGCTATTTGAGATTGAAAATTCCAGAAATCATATTTTTATTACAAGTGTTTTAAGCGCAACATTTAAAAATACCAACTTTTAATTGAATATAACATCATGATCATGTTTATTTATTTAAACTTTTCGCACACAAAAAGGTACAAAGGCGGACTTAATGCATGTTCTATTATAACATAGATTTGAAATTCACATAATGATTTTTGGTAATTTCAAACGCAAATAGCAGCCAGGGGGTTAGTTGTAGACTTTTGTGTAAAAAATACTTAAGATGTTATTTCCCATAAGAAAACAGTACTTTCATTTTTAGGTACGAATTGAATGATGTCCTTTACTTACCCATGTATAAACATTTTAAAATGTCATATTATTTACAGAAAAAGAAATTAGAAATGAAAAAATTGCAAAAGGTGTTAAAGCCTGAAGAATACGCAGCCACAGTGAATGCCACGGGACTGATCGAGACGCATGGCCGCTTGGCCAATCAATACCTCGCATTGGAGCAGGAGTACCGGCGCGTCATACACAGGATGGAACAGGACTAACCACTCTCTGCAGGATATTATGCTCCATTGTTTAACGGCGCCATACACACTACTGCCAAGACTTGTGTCAGCCGCGGCCATGAGAAGGACAGTGATTATTACAGAATTTATTGAAGCTGTATGGTGATTTGTATGATTTAGCTTCTGAATTTTATGACCACGGCTGGCCCGAATGTTGGCGTATATTATAACACCCTTTTCACACGCTCCATCTGCCAGTTAGCTGCAGCATGAATTTGTGAAAAGAGGCCTGTGCAGCATTCCCATGGCAAGTAGATTTTTTAACTTGCCAGGTCGTGCCGCGTCTATCGGTGTATAGCGCCCTTAATTAGTGGTAACGTTAGCCATATGTTCCATTGCACATACTACAATCACATTTTTTTAATCTTTGTTTCATTTACTTCTAAGAATTTTGTATTATTGCGAAGAATTAAATTGTTGGTGATATAAGACCTTGTCTTGCTCATTTTAAGGTTTTAGTTTTAATACAATTTTTCCATTATTTCAATTATTCTTTTAAATTATTATTATTGATATAAATCTCAGTACTATTGTCAGTTTACCAGATTACTTTGATCTCAGGTTGAGTCTTTAATACGTATAATTACCAACCAGATCATAATTTTTTTTAGTGAGTTATTAAAAATTGAAATGTGTTAAGTGTTAATGTAAACATTCACAAAAAATTGTGGCTAAGCTATGAGTACACCTGGTTAAGAACCAATTATAGATAAGGTGTTTTGTTCAAAGTAGAATACATTATGTTTGGTAAAACAATTTATCTTGTGTGCCTTATGAACACAACACGCCTTATATGTAATTTTGTTAAGGTGAATTATGTCTTATTACTTTTAATTTTCAATACAGTTCATGACCATGTCACGACCTAATTATCTCAAAAATAATTTTCTTGTTGAAGTTTGTATGCATTTTTTTTTTAAAATAAAACACTCGATTTTAAATAAGATTTATTTTTCTTTCTATGGTTGTCCACTAAATAAAATGCAGTACTATTGATAAATATGTGTTAAACATTGTACGTAAATTGTTCTATGGGCACTAAATGTCACTCATGTGTAAGAATATCTGAGATTACATAATCAATATTATTATTGAACTGCTGGCTATTTTTCTAGTCTCAAACTACACTGTACTTATAATACTAATAATAATCATATTATGATGACAATATCTACGTATGCGGAACATTGATCAGTACCAAAGTTCAAACTGCGGCGGCACTGATCGATGTTTCGTATAGTAACTACTTGTAATATATTGATATAGTTTGTAATAACGTGCAAGTTGCGGCAGAATGACACCCCATAGCGTCCAAGCGCAAGAACAATCGGCATTCTGCAAAATGCGCAACAGCACACACGGTAAATTATATAACTAGCTGAAACACTAAAACTATTGCCACGCTGTAAATACCTAGTCCATACAGTACTTTATTGCCTTTGATTTTGATAAATCATTCTAACCGTTAACATTCCGACACAGCTGCGCTACGACTATTATAATCACAAAATGACAAGTGCGTTGGCTGTTCGTATGGACCGACAAACTATTGCTATAAAATGCAGCACAAAGTTGATAGATTAAATGTAGGCTAGTCCAAATATATCGACTATCCCCCGGGTTACCTATTGTGCATTGATAGGCCAGTGCTAATAATTAACAAGGTCCCAATAACAACCACTACATAATACTGACAATCGTTTCCTACAAGAAAATAGTACCCTACTTATTCTTGACTCAAACACCATTTTCAGACATTTACACGATTAAAAAAAAACACAAAAAAAAAACGTAATCTCACACAAATCGCTGACACTGGCAGTTTGTTTCAACGACGTTCGGTCTCTACTGCATTCTAGACTACAAAGCTTTTTTTCTGTCTTTAGGGATCCACCCTAATTGCGTAGCACAGTATTAATTTAAATCTGAATCTTTTTGAAGGATATTGCTAATCCATTGCTTCATATGTTCGAAAAATTTGTCTACTCAACAACGTAAATACCGCAATTAATGTTGTTGAACTGTCAGTATGAAAGCCATTGCTACTGATAGTGTATAACGCAATTACACAGCTGTACAAAAAGTAGCAGCCTCCATCCTCCGAAGTAGTGCCTGAGTCAAGGCGTGTATTCAACATGAGTATTTTGAAATACATTATTTCAACATTATGTCTCCTAATGAAGGCGTTACAATAAGTCACTCGTTTACATCATTGATTGTTTCCTAGTAATCTCAACATTACTAGCAGATAGTATTAAATTCGCTGCTATATTATCAAAATATTGTTATAAAGAGATTCAAGAGGAAAGCGTGTTCGTATTTTTGATAATATAATAGTTAATCTTAAACACCGCTGACATGTTTCCTTTGTTTCAATTTTGGACGGTGGCGAATAAACATCTTTCTTTTGAATTAATTTTGACTCGTAAAAAATATTCAGCGATTAGTTTTTAACATTTTGGAATGTAAAGTATCTCAATAGAGAGCAAATTAGTTGTTCTGATGAGTATCCGTATCCGTTAATAATTTAATGCGAGCGGGACATGCTGTCTGCCACGTAGTAAACTTCCCCGAACCACTCGCTATGCTCGTCCAAGTACCTGTGGAATAAATACAATCAAGTAATTTTTTTTCTGGGAAATACTTTAAATAGTTTTATGTTATTCACTTACTGCACGAACATATCGATGTGCTTGAGAATCAGCTTCAGTTTAAAGTCAGGCATCTGAGTGGCGTTCAAAAAGTCTGGCAATTTCACTGGAATAAAAAAAAAAAACATATTTTAATGTTTCCGGTTGACTCGACTTTAGTGTGATAAAATAAAGGTGAAATGTACAGTACCGAAAAGTCTGGCAAGATGAATGGCACCATACACGCGGCATGGTAAATGTTCGGTTCCCTCGCGGGGAATAATCTGCCACTTCGCCACCTGTCAAAAATACTGGCATGTAAAGTCTCCTAAGAATACGAAGCCAAAATAGAATGCCTAGGGTGTGGCATATGGGCTTTTAGTATGAACAGTTTGTATGCTACTTGTCAGTTCCCTGCCTCATTGGTCTTTTTCTATCTAGAATTTCTCAACACCAGTCCTGAGTCTGGATTTCAGTCCGTTTGACAGCAAAAGACTCGCCCCCCATTGAGGGTGTACTATAGGTACTCTGCCTAACCCTTCGGGGAATACATGCGCGATGTTATGTCCGTTGATATTAATTTGATATAATCTGCATTCGCGATTTATTTGCAAAAAATGTAAACAAATATGAGTTTATGGAAAAGTAACTTTAAATCCTACACACTAAGGCTCAGTTTACGCTACAACTTCCAACATTTTTAGAACTTTTTCAATAGTGCTACTCACTCCGAAATCAACTTAATTGCGATTGCTATAAAGTTGATATTTGTTTAATTTGAAACAAGTTTGAATGGACTTTAGATAAAACCTCTTAGGTTCGGGAACTACCTTATCAAGCAGCAGTGACAGCGGCGTGCGAGTAGTGGTGGGCGCAGGAGTGGCCTGCGTGGGTCGCGCCCAGCACTCGCTCAGTGATGACCCGCTGCTACCGACGCTGAAACGCAATAAGTATTTGTTCAAAAAAGAAAATGCTAAAATACAGCATAAATCTTAGAAAAAATGTAGGCATTACAAAGTTTGATGCCTGTAGGATAGACCTGCATCATAGGTGGCATCAGTTCTTATCTATATATGTATGTATATAAAATTCAAAGTCCTGACTGACTGATATATCAACGCACAGTCTAAACCGCTGGTCCTAGAGACAAGAAATTTGGAGGGTGTGTTCTTTGTGAAGAGAGTACGTATTCACTAAGAAAGAGTTTTTCGAACCCCCTAAGAGGGCGAATGGGGGAGGGTGGGCAATGCATAACACCAAGTTGATGCTATCAGCCAGGTGCCCAGGTGGGGCGACAATGCGAAGGTAGGTACAGCACCCTAATTGCGTAACACACTCTCAATTTGAATCATTTTTGAAGCATATTGCTAATCCATTGCTCCATATGTTCGAAAAATATGTCAGCTCAACAACTTAAATAACGCAATGAATGTTGATTCTATAGGCCCTAGTTGCCTGAAATAAAGGAATAAATAAATGTTGTTGAACTGTCAAAACGAAACCCATTGCTACTGGTAGTGTGTTACGCAATTACCCTGCAGGTTCAGTTTCTAAAACAGTCGTTGGCGCCGATTCTCTTGTTCACAAAGTAAACTAAATTTAAGTTTCGTGCATCTTTTTCTTTCTATTTCATTAAGAAAAGGACAGACGATAAATATTAGTTTAGTCCTGTAAAATTAAGATTATCCATAGACAAGTTTAGACGTGATTAAAAAATAGGCTACTAAAAATACGTCGATTTACGTCAGGTGCTGACTAATTTGACAGGACTAAACTAATATTTATAGCCTTTCCATTTCATAATGGAATAGAAAGAAAAAGATGTGCTGAACTTAACTTTAGTTTAGTTTGTGATCAACAGAATCGACACTGTTGTCAATAATATTATCTCATAAGTTCTTGCCATATTTTATTTTTCTCAAATTTTCTCGTATTTAAACTAAAGCGAATTCAAGAAAGTTTTAGATATTTCTAGTAAGTATGCGTATCTTTTATGGTGAGGGTATAAATAGGCGCGGACGCAACGCAATAATTAGTCTTTAGTGAAAATGGATCAGCGTCAACTGCGAGCTATTATGCTATATGAGCATCGACTTAAATTCTCTTCAACAGAAACGGCTAAAAAGATTAACACTGCATTTGGACCGGGTACTACTAGCGACCGGACTGTTCGTTTCTGGTACAAGCGTTTTGACACCGGTGATATAAGCTGCGAAGATCAACCTCGCCCAGGCGGACCCACTAGCTTCGATGAAGATGCTTTGCGTCACGAACTTGAGCTACATCCAGACTATAGTACGCGCGATTTAGAGAAGGTGCTTGGACAATCCCACGCGACTATAGATCGTTATCTCAAATCGATGGGATATCGCAAAGTGATGTCACGTTGGACACCTCATGCGTTTACAGACCATGACCGGGCCGTTCGTGTGGCCATTTGTCAAAGTTTGTTACTTCGTCCGCACAGACGAGACTTTCTCAAGGACATTATTACATGTGACGAGAGCTGGATACATTATAAACTAACACGCGTCATGCCTATTGGATTCCTCGCGGGGAAAACCCACCGGCCCAGCCTAAACTTAATGAACACGGTCGCAAAATTATGTTGTCTGTTTTCTGGGATTGGCAAGGAATGATTTTCTGGAAACTCCTCGAATCTCATCAGACTATTAACGCCAATCTGTATACGCAGCAGCTTCGCAAACTAGCAGAGATGTTAAAAATTAAGCGGCCAAAACGACTTGGAGTCCAACTTTTGCGTGACAACGCACGACCTCATTGCGGCAAGTTAAAACATAAACAGCTGGAGGAGCTAGGATGGCTGACTGTTCCACATCCACCGTATAGATCGGATCTTACGCCTTCAGACTTTCATTCATTTCGAGCTCTTATTTCATTTACTAGGAAAAAAAAATCGAAAATTCAGGAAGTATTAAAATTGAACTTGAAAATTTTTTCGAGTCCCAGCCTGCCTCATTTTGGGAGAAGGGTATTCAAATTTTGCCCAGTAGATGGCTGACTGTTGTTGATAACGAGGGAGACTATATAATTGATTAAATGTATTTTTATTAATAAAAAAATATTAATAATAATTTGTTTTTTAACTGGCAATAATTTATGAGACAACCTAATACTAAGTAATTTAAAAGAATGGAGCAAGGATCTGGAGGAGGCTTCTTTTTTTTGTTACAATGACAGCGCAGTTTGCTCTGAAATGTTTGCAGGCGCGATCTAACCAGCAGTATTTGCAGCTGATAGAACAGTAGTGGGATTAAACAACATTTTTACCTGGATGACATAGTTTCGAACAACCTCGGCTCGCCGGCTGAAGTTGATGGAATCGGCTCCTCATTTTCCGACTGGGACACCACAGACTTGTGAGAACGGAGCCTAAAACAATACGTTAGTAAAATATGAACACCAGAAGTAAAAAATAAAAACGCAATACTTATAAAACTATGAATGTAAAAGTTTGTATGTTTGTACGGATTTTGATGAAACTTGGCACGCAAAAAGATTATGTCCTGCATTAAAACATAGGATTATAATTTAATTCCATAATTTAAACAAGTGTCCCCTAAAGTGGTACAAGGATATTTTGGCGCCTAAGTGACATTGACAAGGGGGTGTTGTTGGTAAACATTTATAGACTAGAACATTTGTAACAGAACATCGCGCATTCGCCGTTACGCTCGATGTTTTGTTACAACTTGATTTTAAAAGCCAACGAGCGTATCGGTGAAACATTTTATCGAGCACGAGCGGTACCTGTAGGTCTTTATTTCAATGAACGCAAGGTAGAAAACATTTTTACAGGCAAATGCTCAGTGGCCGTGAGCATTACGTTAATCGCAGCGTTGAGCATTCGCAGAAACGTTACATGGAAATTCTCGAGAAAATCCTCTAAAGTATACTCACTTTTTGTGAAATTGTCTTATAGAAATTGTATGATTAAATGAGGTGGCGGCGTTAGATCCGATTTTGGCCAAGCGCCACAATAACCATGTAGGGTTGTAGTTCATATGATTACCAACCTCCTTGCCACATTGCCGCTACGAGTAGCGCATCGACCTTCGCGAGTCTTGCCGGATCCACTGATGTGGTTGTCATCAGTGGTCGAGTCACTGATAGCAGCGGTCTTATCATTATAGTCGCTCTTCGATGCGATAATATCATCGTTGTTGTTGGATTCACCTGGTGACAGACATTTAATAATAATTTATTTCAGACATAATTCTAGTCCATAGGTTTACTACTCATACATTTAAATTAAAAACTATATTAAATTCTAAACAGATACAAACCCAAAATAAAATAGTTTTAAAATTGTAATTAATTAAATTTAAATATTCAACTACTCATTAAAATACAATAACTAAAATTGTACAAAAAAAAAAAAAAATGAAAATGTCAGAATCGCATAAAAAATAAGATGTAAAATATAAAATTGTCAAATTGTTACAAAAATGTCACTATATTAAAAATAAAAATGATATAAATTGCAAACCAAATAATAATATTAAAAAAAAATCAATGTTAATTATTTTACATTTTTACCTGCCCCAAGCCCGATATACGGGTGCATGTAAGGCCGGCCAGTGCTGCATGACAGGCCCGGCCACCCTGTTGGCAACAACGGTAAGAAGGCTGTTACCGCTGCCCCGCACTCTACTCGCTATCGAGCTCAACCTCTTGCGCATGCTGGCATAAAAATAGTCAACGCGGACGCTCGCGAACATTCCCGATGCGCTGCAGAAGCGAGGCAGCCGCAGCAGCGCCCTCAGCGCGTTATTATATTGAAAGCGGAGAGCGCTGTTGGATTTCTGCAAATATGACACCCACAGACTACTCGTATAAAAAGATGTGCAGTAGGCTTGAAAGAAGGTGATCTTCACATCCTTGGAGCTACGAGCAAACCTGCGGGCATTCATGTTCGCCCTCACCGACAGCGCTCTCCTTTCTCGCTCAATATCAGCGTCGTCCTTCAGGTCGGACGTCACAATATGGCCCAGATACTTAAAAGTATGTACCCGCTCCAAGGGCACCCCGCATAGCCTTCCTGGTGGAACCTCCGCCGGACATTTAAAACCCGCATTTAAAATTATAAGCTCGCTCTTTTTGACAATATATTTTAGGCTGCGTGTATGAACGTACGTTTCGCAAATGATTATTAGCTCTCTGAGTCCCCCTATTGACGCGCTCAGCAGCACCATATCATCAGCGTAGCTGATATTTTGAATGCAAACATCATCAACATAGCGGTTGCTGAGCTCGGCAACAAGTCCATCTATATAAATGATAAATGATTTATTTTCTGTAAGTAGGTTTGTACAATTATACAGATATACAGATTGTAGGGCGTTGGTGAGCTCAATATCTTCCCTGCCTCACCCCACACTCTCTCTCATCAGACACGTCATTGACGCTCACCGGCAAACCACGCTTAAGGTTGTGCTTTTTTTGTAGACTTCCAGAAGTCCCGAAAGTTTTTTTTAGTGTGCAACTCGGCTAGGATGTCCATCTGGATTTGGTATTGGTGATTCTGGCAGCACCTTCATTTGGATTTAATGATCTTACACACATTTCCTCATAAATCATCATAAATCACGCCAAGGCAATCACGTAGGTTTGCCACAATTAAACCACTCATTAAAGTTAAGCCTAGCGTACGAGTGAGCCTCGCTGACGTGCTTATTCTAACCCACCACGCGCTTCGGCCTCCTACCAATGACTCGTGTCTCCCTGCTAACAATGGCGGCCTCCCTTAGAGCGGATACCATATCCCGATACAGGCAATCAATTATTAGATTAGTTAAACTTGGGCGGATGTGATCATTTGCAAGAAGAAATGTAGTAATTTCTACAATATTGTTTCGTACCTTGGTAGTGTGTAAAAATAAATAAGTATATATAATAACTGATAAAAGATGAAATAAAATATACAACGTGTAACGTTAAATGCGCAAAAGCTGAAAATAGTTTGATCAGAATAACGAGCAGAATTAATTGAACCACTTTTTAATATAGGTCACATTTTTCAAAAAAATCTTCATTAAAAACGTGGCCGTGTCTATTTATTAATAGGTCAAGCAAGCCAATGTCAGCGCGGCGCAGCGGCACGGTGACGACTCCTCCCTCGATAAAGCGTCATCGCAGACGCTAGAAACGATCAGAATGGCCAGTAAAACGAAAACAGCACATAAAACCTTTACAATTTTTTTAATGACTTATTTTCTCTCTGAAATAGGTCAATTGAATTAAAAATCAGTTGGGGTGTCTGAGGTTTTGCGCATTTAACGTTACACGTTGTATATAATTAATATATATCACCTCATACACTTTTCTATGAAACACTACATTCTCTTTTTGATAACCGACGAAATATATCTATGGGGGTCTAGAATTGTGCTGAATTCATGGTCACAGTTTGCGCATCCCTCAAAATGTCCCTGCCAGCCGGTATAAGATTAGGTTTAAGTGCTTTTTTTACCTTCGCTCTTTTCAGCATCCATAGGATCGGGCGGCAGATGCGAGTACTCCGGTATCTTGGGGCTCTTGAGATCTTCCTCAGCAGCAGTCAGCATTTCTTCCTCAGTAGCCATCGGTTCATCTTCATACTCCTCCTCTCCTTCCAACTCCAGCTTCTTGCATTCTTCTTGCCTAGAATTATGTAATAACATGGTTTTTTTTATATAAAGTAGGTAATAATAATTCTTTATTTGTCTCGAAATCTTACTGGTACTGGTTAATACAGGTTGGTCCAATTTTTTTTGTGTCTTTGTCGTCCCATTTATTCACCTAAACGCAACATCATTATGTTCCGCAAAAATCAGTAGTTCAGAAGTTGTAATGTTTAATATATTTATATTTTTTTAAATCATGTAAAGCTCCCTAGATCGCAAGTTGTTGCACTAAATCGAATCAAGGTTGATGTGTAAGTACTATAGACATGTAGCTAACAACTAATGAGGCATTTTCGTAATCTCAAAAATAGCTCATTACTTGCTTGGCCACCTATATAATGCACAATTTTAAGGGCGCTTTCAATTTAGACGGTTGGTGCCGGACTGCTGCAGTCCGGGTATCGTACTGCGCACGGGCGGTTATGATTTTTCATACAAAATGTCTCGACGCAAGGTCGTGCGAGAGATGAAAAATCATAACCGCCCGTGCGCAGTACGATACCCGGACTGCAACCGTCTAAATTGAAAGCGCCCTTACCCTTATGTGTGTGAACTTTAGCATTTTAAATTTGAAAATGCTTAACCTACCCGGGTACCTCGTTACTCATATAAGGGTTAAATAGAGAAAGGTGTTTGAGGAAGGAGGGTCCTGAGTTACAGATCAACCTGTATGTAATTAGATGTTAGCTAACTCCAGCTGCCGTGTTTAGACTTCAAACTGGAACATAGCTCCGCTTCCTGGCGGTTGAAATAGACGTGGTGGCAGTACTTTTCCTGAAGAGCTCTACTACTACTTAATAGGAAGAAAGTCTAAACTAATATTAGCAAAGTCTTAACTAATTAATACTAGAGGATTTTAATTTTTGGCGCTGAGTTGAGCGTTGAAAATCCAACAGCACGCTTTTATTTAGGTGGCCTCTAGTGTTCAGCTACGGGTAAAAGTATTGGGCCCCACATAGCGTCTGCGACCGGCAAATGACGTCACTGAAACGTTTATGAAAGTAAGTTGGTGCATTTTCCTGGAGAGCATTTTTATCACAGTAAAATCAAACCCCGCTGCCAACATTTTCATGATAGCCGTCACTGCTGCCACCGCTATTCTAGGAAACCGTAGTTATAGCAAAAACGAGCATTAGTTGTTAACCAGTAACTTACTCGTCGATGAATTGTCCGCAGATCTCATGATACTGGGGCAGTTCTTGCTTGTACAGCAGATGACCGCGTAAGATGAAGTCGAAGTACACGCGGAGGCCGTCTGCCACTTCACGGACTAGGTTCAACCTGTAAATAGACGGTGAAAATGTGTGAAGGTAGAAGCATTCGATATTCTCATAGACGATACACTCTGATCTGAAAATAACTTCTTTGGAATTTATTATGCATGGCTGGAGTAGGGCGGGTGGCGGTCGTTACTAAGTTTGTTTAGTCAACCCCGGAGCGGGAATTCTCATAATTTTAAGAACGTTTACAGTCTGATCTATATAGTCTCAATTTATCAAAAATACCTCTAATTTCCCTACATTTTTGACATTGATTGTCGCTGAGATGATAATTATTGCGACTAGATTTTGAACGTTTTTAATTACGAGAATTTGCCTTCTGTGAGATCGTCCACAAAGGATGAACTTATTTTATGTGACAACATTGGTTATGTGATTATTGTAAAGTCGAATTCTGTGCGATGTTATTTCTAAAATTGAGCATCTGAAAAAAATATCTATGATAGGTACGCCAATCTAATCTGTGGAGTGAAACAAAAACGGACGTTATCGACAAAATCGTACCTGCAAGAAACATCGAGCATGTCTGGTTTCTGTGGAGGATCATGCCGTGCGCGTGTGGGGTGCCAGGCACCAGCGCGTGCGAACCATTTCACGAACGACTCCAAGATCTGCGCCGCGCACGGAGTCGCCGGCAGCTGGGACAGACGACCACGCTTCACCACTAAGTGGTAGTCGAACGTAAGGCGATCGCTGGAAGACGTCAACAAGAAAATCAAGAACCAGTAGGCATGGACTTTAAAAGAGACCTCTGAGTTTGTTTCGATTTTTCTTGATATGAAACACCAACCTCATCTAATTAAAACAAAAATATTATTGACGTGTCAAAATGTTTGTAAAAGCTACGTACAGGAATAAATTAATATCATTTAGGAAAAGAAGGCAGTGGTGTCGGACATCACATCATTACATTGATTGGCTCGAAAATGTTGTTTATTAAAAATACTAGCTCCATTAAAATTTTTAGTAGGGAGGAGGTTTGTAGAGTAGGGAGTGTATTCCGGGAGAATATTTCAATTTATTGTTTTGTATAAGAAGTCAGAACCAAGAGGTGTTGCATAATCTTACGAGTTACGATGACCGTGTATTAGGTATTCATTTCAGTTGGATGGAAGTAAATACCCTCGACGAACACCTAGATGAAAGAAGCACTCTATTCAAATAATTACCGTGTACCATTATTGTTATTTACCGTAAAGCAGAAGGCAGCGCGATGTGCGCCCGTCCCACGTGCACGTTGGGCGGCGGCGAGCGTGGCTGCGAGTTCCCAGACCCGGACGCCGACGACGAATCCGTGTCCGCCGTCTCCACCCCTTCCTCGATGTTATCTGATCAAAAACAGCTAAGTACTAAGTACCGCCTACAATCATCTGCCTAGCCTTTTCCCAACTATGTTGCGGTCGGCTTCCAATCTAACCGGATGCAGCTGGACCAGTATCTTGCATGAAGCGACTGCCTATCTGACCTTCACCACCCAGTTACTGGGTAATACGATACCCTTGGTAAGACTAGTTGTCAGACTTTCGGGCTTCTGACGACCCGTAACGACTGCTAAAGATCCAAGAATGACAGCCAAGACCATCTGCTTAACGTGCTTTCCGAAGCGCCGAGATGTTTTGATATGTAAAGACCGTCACCCATCTATGGACCAACCGCGGCAAGTGTAGCTTAACCTGATCGATCGACCCGTGCGGCTGTTATTACTTAGCCACAAGCCCACAACCACCTGCTATAACGAGTGTAAAAATATGGTTGACGAAGCCGAGAGTCACTTTGTATTCCCCGTTATTGTGACTGGACCATACCTGGAAACCTTCTGGGTAAGGATATATTGAAGGTCTAAGTTCGAACTTTGTTTTCATGAAAACAAGTTTTAAACGTTATAACTTAACTATAAATACCCATACAAGTCCTGTTACAAGCACGGAAGCACCCATAAGCGCTATGTTTTGCGTATAGCGCGCTGCCGTAAACATCGATTTATACACCAAAGTCCTTTCCCAGCAATAATTTTTGCTCAATTTTACTTAGTTTGATGTACAGAATGGTCTATTTAGAGTGTATAATAATCAAGAGCAGTGGTACAAGTAGGAATATAACAATGTTTGCATGTTGCAACTTCTCTTCAGTGTTATGGATATGCCCTGAATACTCTACTATTCAGTGCATGTCCACAATGAGCGCAGGTTCTGCCTATACCTACAAACCTAAGTTGTGTTTGGATGAAACGAAGATGGAATAAAACGGACAAATACTGAGCTCTAAAGGCTTGCTATGAAATTGACCGGACATTTCTGGCGTAACAGCCGCGACCGACCTAACAATGGAAAATTGCATCGAATCGAAGTAGGGCACCTACCTAACTATGTCGCGCTCATTCGACGTGTTCGTATCTATAGCATTTTATATCTGCTACAGTAGACACGCCTTTTGTTGAAGTACGACCTAGACAAGTAGTGTCTTATTCATATCCTACAGAAACATATTACCGGATACAGAAAATTGAAAATCTAAAATTATGTAAGAGATTCTTTTAGCAGTTTCAACTGAAAAATGAGCAGCCTAATGAGAGTTGGATATTTTATTAGGTAGAAGATTCAAACGATATGTTCTACTTATACAGATAGAGCAAGACACAAGAACCTTTTCAGCATTCAATGAGAGTATTTATAAAACGATAACAAAGAAAAGCGCCAATGCGAAGAGGGTGAGTGCGCATGTCTGGGCGTTACCGCGTAAATGGCGCGGCCATCTTTGACGTACTTGGGTGTGTCGGGTGGCGCGCTTTTCGAAACTATAGCCACGCGTATAACTTGTTTGTATGTACAGCTACGTACGAGATGCGATTCATGACTTACGACTTACATTTTTAAGCCCACACTGATTTATGTTACGAAATATTGGACACTGATGAATTACATCGCACATAATTGTTAGAAATAGCAATAGCTGTAAAAATGCACTTACTAACATATTATTATGCAGTTGTTTTTGTATTGTTGCTAAGGGGATGGGTGCTGATTAGCGATTACTTATCGCATTATTAATAGGAGTAATTTAAAGTAGCAAAAATACTGAATTTAAACTGTTAAAACATACCATCTGGCTGTGTGCTACTAGAAGAGCCGTCATCAGAGAAGCCATGCCGGGCGCGCTTGGCGGGGCCCGCTCCCGGGTTAGAGGTACTGCCGCCCTTCTTGCGCTCCCGGCGATACAGATATGCACCCCTATATTAAACACAAATCAATAAAACACGAACAAGTAACTATATGGCGCAACAGCTGCAGTAGTTAATTCCTATTACTGAGCTAGAAACTTAGTCATGAATTTTCAAAATCACATTTTGTAAATAATAAAGAAAGGTTTTTTCTTTGTTTACAAATGTAGCATTTTTAAAAGTTAAATAATGTCTTACAGTTGTAGTTGAGATTTCTCAGCTAGATCTCTTTGCAGCTGTCGGTTTTCTTCAGTGTCTTTCAACACAAAGTCTTCGCTAACGCAGCGATCCCAAGAAGAGTTCCAACCTTGGAAGTGTATCAAATACTCCACAGTACGGCGGCCACGTTTGTCCTTACTCTCTATCACTTCCAACACCTGTTTAAAAATTATATTTTGAAGTAGAATTGGTGGCTTTGTAATAAAATTAGCAGATAAAAATATAACATCTTTAAACTATGTTCATTTTGTTTTTTTTTTTGCACAAGAGGACTCAATTTGAAGCCATAGGCTAGGCAGAATAATGCAGTACACTTCTTTATTAACACCTCTTTTACTCCACCCTAGTTTATACCCTTGTACTTGTATGGCTCAAGTTTCCAAACATTTTGATGTTGTTAAATAATATATTCTAGCAGCAGCAGCAATGCATGGATGTGTGAAATAATAATAGGCTAGGATTCGATAGGACTTATTATTGTAAAAAATACAAAGCCAACATGATGTCTTGCCCCACCCTTCCTGCACCACATCTTAGAATTAGCCACAAACTTATTTTACTATATCAGTAAAACAGGGACTCCTAAACTAGATATAACTGAACTGAAAGTAGCACAAAGAAACACAACTTTATTATATATATATATATTTTTTTTTCAAACGTTGTAAAATATTATTGTGACACCCAAAAATAGTTTTGTGGAATATTTATCCCATTTTTAGGAACAGTATTTCACAAACTGGGCTATGTAGAAGACCTGCAAGTTCATAAGGAAGTTTGTTATGTAAAGTTTATGGTCTCTTTTGATCAATTTCCTATCAAAAAAGTTGCAATCTGTTAGCAAAAAAGTTTTATGTAATTATAACCTAGCTGTTGTTTATTAGTTGTGGCAGTTGTATTTGGAGTATTAAAGCTGATAAAAATGAGTTGGTACAGGGCGTGGTTAAACCTAGCACTGCGGTACTTACCTTGGAGTCGTAGAGCACCTTGGCTTTTGTTGGATCCGGTTCATAACACAAAACGCGCTCGCCTTCACTGAATTTATAACGAACTCCCCTGGTTGATACCATTGCCGGTTTTTCTTTTCCAATGGCAAGAATTAATCAATATTCTGATAATATAAGTTATGTAATTCAATAAGTGTGATTAAAAATTTAATTAATTTGCAGAAAACACAAATTCACAAAGTAATATTTTACGCGCCTATCGCTTGATGATTTTAAAGACTGACTGATATAATATTTAAAGTATTTCTTATTTAGCGTCAGCAGACACTGCAGCCGGGTGTGTGCGACACGCCTATTTCACAAAAATAATGTTTTGTTTGGGCGTCGGCCGATGTTTATTTTGATTTTAGCTGTCAAACATAAAAGTATACAATAGCACTATTTTTTTTACTGGCAACACAGAGACGACAATGGCGCTAGTAGTACGATGTTTTCCCAAAGTTATAAAATAATAAATTAACCCGAAATTGCAGCTTGTTTCTGTATTTTATTGGTGTATTGTTATTAATATACTGTGTCATTATTAATAAATCATTGAAATAACCATTTGAACGTAAGGAAGTTTGAAAATCAAACGTTAAAATCAGCTGAATGAAGAAAACAGACATGGTTGAAGTGGCTATGGGGTACATAGTTGATTTCATGATAAACAAACTCAAATAAAACCATTTGCATGTAGCTTTAATACATATGAAATAAATTGAGACTGATTATTTTAATATTCCTACCGCACTTTTAATCTGGCAAGGGCGTTGACGTATTCCCAGACGTGTTCTATACGCAGTGCTATTTACATAAGGACGGGCGTAGGCAGGGTGTGGCGAACAGGGCAGTGTGGGGGCAGATATCCAAGGGCGTTGGCAAG
This sequence comes from Eremobia ochroleuca, assembly GCA_949629135.1. Lineage (NCBI taxonomy): Eukaryota > Metazoa > Arthropoda > Insecta > Lepidoptera > Noctuidae > Eremobia > Eremobia ochroleuca. The sequence continues at coordinate 9,719,075 of OX451405.1, read as the reverse complement.
GAAGAGGAACAAAGCCTAGTATTAACACGTTTCTGTGTATGCCTAGTGAACATGATGAGATTGAAATCGAGTTTCAGTGCAGATAGTGAATTGGCCCCTGTTTATAAACGATCCACTCGAGGACTTTATTTTGTTCTTGGTGTTTTTGTTTATTTTTACATTTCATAATATTTACTATTTTAAATAGTTCTATACAAAAACTAAGAGTACCTACTTATTTAAAAAGTAAAGGAAAGCCAATTAGCAACAGGGATAATGTTTTATTGGCATAAGTACCTATAAATAAGGCCTGAATAGACATACAGTCCTTACATAGCATAAACATGCGGTTCGATATCATTGCGGAGTTCGGGTTCAACGTCTAGGCTTCAATTGAATTGGAACATGTAAATTAAGAAACCGTGCTCAACTCAGACCTCTTCAATTTGTGGTTTTTGGCAGGCAACGGTTAAAATATCAATTTCGATTGCTCGGGAACAAGGTCAAAGGGGTACCAATGACCTTTGTTCCCGGTTCCCTAGCTACACCCTTTGGTTGAGGGAGGTTGTGAGCATCATTGTAAACGTTAAGGGTTACGTTCTCATAGCAAATGTGTTCGTGTATGCTTTGAATGATTTCGGCATTTTAATTATTATGGTACCGGTTCAGTTTCAATCGAAGAAGTAGTTGCGGAAATAATTCTTAATAATGAGCGTTTAATCTGGTGTCATTTTTGGACCCTATTATTAAGACTATGCTGCCTGTCTGTCACAGACCTCGTATATTTTGATCCGTAATAGATAGTCTACTGGTCAGAGAATACCTACGTGTTACTATAATTTCAATCGGGAATTACTTTTACGCAAAAACCTTGCATTTACATAGAGTTGCGGACACCAGCCCGTATTACCTATTACTATGGGTAGGTACTTATCATGGCAAATAAAAACCATAGATAATAAAAACATAAAGAATATAAAAAAAAATTAACAAACATAGAGAATAAAAACCCCTCCGTACCTTGGAAAGCACGTTAAGCCGTTGGTCCCAGCCTCCGTGGTCCCAGCTGTTATTCGCGGATCTTTGACAGTAGTTACGGGTCGTCAGTAGCCCGAAAGTCTGACAACCAGTCTTACCAAGGGGTATCGTAGGTACTATCCAGTAACTGGGCTGTGGAGGTCAGATAGGCAATCGCTCCATGTAATATTCAGCTGCATCCGGTTAGACTGGAATCCGACCTCAACATAGTTGGGAAAAGGCAGATGATGGCGAAAAAACATTTATTTATCCTAACTAATCAATGCGAAAGTGAGTTTGTTTGTTTATTTGTTCCGCTTTCACGCTAAACCAGCTGATAGGATTTATATTAAATTTGGCACATGGGTTGACCACGACCTGGGTTAGGACAAAGTATACTTTCAAACTCAAACCATTTATTTCATATAGTATACCCCTTAACAATTCAAAAGTGCCTGTAATTGGCACTTTTGAATTGTTAAGGGGTCGGTCAGTCAGAAAGATGAAGCTAGTTGCCTATTCCAAAGAAGCGTAGTAGGTACTTATGGAAAAGAACGGGTAAGATACTCCACGGACACTTTTTAATCATAAAATTGTTACAAAATATTGGTTACATCATTCATGTTGAAATTATACATGTGAGGACGATGTAGAAAGACGTGCACGTTAAAAGTGTCCGTTATAAAAAAGATAAAAACCATTCAGAAATTAAAATAAGCCGTGGCAGCTAAGAGATGACGATGATGTTCACGAACATGACGAATGGATCAGCACTATTCAGCACAAACATTTTGAAGGGAATTTAATGATCCAACACACACGCCACCACCAGCGAGACATTTGAGTGAGCATGTGTATACTCTCAGCCGCTAGGGCACATTCAAGTCAATGAAAGAAAAGATAAATAGATGATGAGGTGATGAGATGAGATAAATATTAGTTTAGTCCTGTCTGGTATGGCGCCAATTCTTCATAATACGTTGTCGAAATATTGGAAGAAATATACAAAAGAAAAATTTGGAAGTAGGTTAAAAAGCCTTCAGCCGTGCGATTCTGTAACCATCTCACTGTGAAAGCTTGGGCGAAGTGAGCGTGGCTGATGAGCGTGAGCTGTCATTCGCTAGGGATTAACACTATTAAGTGCTCACTTCACTTATGATTTCACGGTGAGATTTTTACAGAATCGACCGGCTGTTAGAGAAAGCCTATTACAGCACTGACGAATTTCTGACTACTGTGAAATATCTAGATTTTGTTCCTTTTCGATTTGACATTTAATTGGCTATTTTATTATGTAATACATTTTCTATAATCAGTTGATGACACTATGATGTAGTATATTTTAATTTTTAAGTTCTAATTTGTAATGTTAATTGCTTTGAATTCATACTTTTATTAATATTATAAATTCGAAAGTAACTTTGTCTGTCTCACAGTCTGTCTGTATGTTACCTTTTCATGCCTAAACGACTGAACGAATTTCGACAAACTTTTGCAAGGATATAGATGGCATCCTGGGCAAGGACATAGGCTTTTAGTCTCAAAAATAATCTTAATACATAATAGAGGATGAAAGTATGTATGGGAAAACTAGCAGCTTAAGTTAGGTTACCTAATTTCCGACATCAGCGCGGGTCAAGCCACGGGCAAAATTTAGTAATGTAATAATTATTTGTTGTTTACCTTTTTATATATTTTGTATGCCGTTGAGACTAAACACGGCTGACTTAATTTAATGTAACATCTTGCGTGCTATGTGCGTATACTCATGTTTTGGCCAAATAAATTATGTATTCTGATCTTAATTCGTTCTTAGGTAATTCGATTTCAAAATATTTTATTTTAAATAATTAAGTACTTAAATTAAGTTTATTTGACAGCAATTTAAATCAAAAAACGAGCCTTTTTTTCTTGCTGTATTCCATGACCTACTTTGTAATATTGAAGGTGGAAACGACCATAATATTTTTGACGATTTCAAGATGCAAGGATGTTAACTGGTACTAAACGTCACATCCTTCCCAGGTCCTAAATCAGCATAAGTTGTAGGTATTAAGTAGGTACCTACTCGAAAATGTCAGTAGGATAATTTCAGTCACAGGCCATTTGAGCGTAACATAATAACTTAATAACCCGCGGAGACGTGATTCAATGTTTAATTATTATCTACTAAATATGTCTGTCGGTAAATTTATAGAAGGTGCCTGCATATGCTCGTAATTATTTCAACGTTGTTAGCCCAATTTAGGAAAAATAATAGTAAACAACAGTTTCATAAAAAACAAAATATATTTAATTAAATAGGTCCTAATGAACGTAAAACATAATACTACAAACGTATTGAAAATAATACGCTATTAGTACTGTACAATTAGTTTCCTAGGTTTTGGTTTGGCATCAATTTAATGGTGGTAGAGAGGAGCAGAGTAGCCGACCGGAGCGGCGAACTTGGCGACCGGGGCTGCGTGGACCACGGGGGTGGCGGCGTACGCCAGTTTGGCGACGGGGCCGGAGTGGTACACAGGGGCAGACTGGTACGCAACGGGGGCAGCCTGGTATGCAACAGGGGCAGCCTGGTACGCGACAGGGGCGACCTTGGCGACGGGGGCGACCACCTTAGCGACGTGACCGAGGGCCTCCTTGCGCACGACGGCGTTGAAACCGTTGTGGTCGTCAGCGGTGTAGTCCACGGTGCGCTTGGTGCCGTCGGGGTCCACCACGGAGTAGGAGCCCTGCACGACGTCACCGTCGCGAGTCTCGTGCTGGCTCTTGGAGTCGCCGGTGAGACCGTCCTGCACGTCGTACGCGAAGCTGTACTGGGGGTGCGAGTTGTATTCCTCGACGGCGACCTTGGCGACGGGTGCGGCGTACGCTACGGGAGCAGAGTGTACGACTGGGGCAGCGGCGTAAGCTTGGTGGGCGACTAAAGCCGGAGCCGCGTACGCCTGATGTCCAGCGTAGGCGGGAGCTGCGGCGTAAGCCACTTGAGCAGCCGGATATACTCCAGCGCTGGCCGCGGCCACCAAGCATGCGAACACTACGAACTGGAAAAAACAAATTGGTTAATTTTAGAACAAGGATCCACGTTTTTTTTTTTCACTATTTTAATCACTGATAGGTTCTTGCTTTAGAAACTTGAACAGCCAGTTCTTGTATGTATGTAACTTTGTAATACCTTGAATGCCATTGTATGGTGTGTGAGTTGATCGAGGATGTTGAATGATGTCTGTCGAGGAGTGCTTGGAGCTTTTATATGGCTGGCGGGGGCGCACCCTTTCACCGCGAGATGTCGTGCGTAAGTCACACGGCCGTGAATTAGAGCCCCAGGGCGATTAATGATCCCTAATATTTTCGGAAGCTGATCTTGTGATAGCTATTTGTTATTCTAATCAAAGGTGTTGATATTGTTAGGTTAGGTTAGTTGTTTTTTCCTCGATAACCTTTTATGGTTTGTTAGCTACGTACGATGCATTGCAAGAAGGGTTAAATTCATTTAAAAAGCTCTTCAACTTTCATAAAAACGTGTGTTTTTTGATGATACCACTTTTGAGGAGCTTAAAGTTATCTGGGTTTTTTTTTTATTTTAGTGTTATTTTTTTTCAATTTCTTACGGTATTTGTTTGGAATAATTTGAATTGTCATAATTATAGATTTTTTTATTTTTTTGCAACTTCCTAATTCCACCAGTCACAGCAGGCACGAAATCATTTCAAAATAACGTGATTAAATTACTCTAAGGGCTGATATTTCAATCGACACATAATTTTTATTCGCGGAATAAAATTGACGTCTGACAGATTTTGTTTGGAAGAACTGTCAAAAATTAAAAATTATTCCTCGGATAAAATTATCTGGCGTTGGATTAGTCTTTAGATACAACAAGTTAAATTAACCGACAAAGTTATGGAAATGGGTAGATATTTCTAATTGGCGGGAATTGGACTGATTACAGTGAATATAGTGGGTGATTATTTTTCAAGCTCCAAATTTTTACAGGGTGTTCTACTTATGAATATGAACAACTTTCACTATAGGACCAACTCTGAAATCACGAAAACAAAATCAGCTTTTTAATACAAAAGTTCAATACCTACCTACTTGACCAAAATGTATGAAACAGCTGATTTTTTTTCGTGATCTCACAGTTGGTTCCATAGTGAAAGTTATTCATATTCATGGGTGGAACAGCCTGTAAAAATTTGGAGCCGGTAAAAAAAAGCGTGCTGTTTAGTTCAGTTATATCCTCTTATCGATCATACTCCTTGAAACTGCCAATAATTGACGCTTAGCCTCGTGGTCGTGAGCTCTGCATGCAGTAAGGTTCGATTAAGCTCTGGAAGAGATGCATGGGTTTTTCTGTTTCAGAAGTATCTTCCTGTTGGATACATTATTGTAAAAAACCTGAAAAAAATCCTGATTTGCATAGAAAACTCCTGAGTTTTTGTAGTCTGAATCGAAAAATTGTTTTTACAAACCCGCAAGATTTTTGAAAGACTTATCCAACGATATTATAGCTTTGTAGTACTAAGAGTCTCTGAGCTCAGCTGCGGACGGGCAGACGGACGTACCTTGTTGACTACGGAACCCTAAAGACCAGAGAGGGTAAATTAGAATATATATGTTTTCAAATATGTTGTTGTTAATTACGTTGATTTGTAATTATATTCAAAAAAGATAGAATTATATGTTTTTTCTTATGTTGATTGTAACTTTCTAATAAAAAAAATTTACTGTATTTTATTGAAAAATCGAAAAATCCTGAGATTTCAGAAAAAATCCAGCCGCAATCCTGTTAGGAGCCTAAAAATCCTGAAATCTCAGGACAAATCCTGAGATATGGTAAGGTGAACCAGGGCTATTGCAACTACGGGGTTATGGCAACTCTTCAACTCTGTAATATACAGGCGTTATGTTGAAGAGTTGCCATAACCCCGTAGTTGCAATAGCCCTGGTTCACCTTAACTCTACTTCTAAACCAACGCTTGGGTGGGCTTCATACCTCTACGTGAACCATCCTGAAGAGTAAGCTGTAGTTTCCGATAAGAAAAAGGACTGGCTATTTCCTGCATACATACATAACATTTTTGTTATCTCTGCTGACCTTTGTTTTGGGTAATTATTTACACACAATTCGCCAGATAAATTATGCGTCATGCATAATTAAATCTCTTAAACATCTGAGGTTAGTCTATGTTGCGTCCGATTTAAAAGGGTGCACTCACTCGCGCTTAATTTAATTCAACGGTCTTCAACGGTTTGTCGAGACCAGTTCCGCCCTTTTCACGTGGCATATACAATTTCACACACATACGTATAATTTCCTGTAACGAGAGACGCGGCCCTCTGTCGGCACAGATCAAGGTCGATGTAATCGGAGCAGCTGGTCGGAGCACTTGCACTGCTTTCCAGTTTCCATGACGACCGCGTATACTAGCACCTGCTATATTTTGTTAAAATACTGTGTTTTGGTAATTAGAACAACTGCTTAGAGCGGTGTTCTGGTATAGTCCTGGTTCTGGGGTCGGATTGGGAGAAAAGTTATTGGGATTTTCCATGAGCAAAGTTTTCAGCTGTCGCTCATAGTCTGAAGTCTGGATGCGATCCTGGTTAATAGCAATCGGGTTGCCATCTATTACAATAATTAAGTCTAGAACATAACTAGCAAAATGTAATATCAAATTCAAATAATTTATTTTCTAGAATATGGAATAGACCATATCCTAACTGGTGTAAACCTAAATCTATTAGGGACTGTTCATTTATTATGTAAGACAATTTTGACCACTTTCTGACCCCCCCCCGCTCCCCCTACGTAAGAAAAAATACGATTTGGATGAACCCCCTCCCCCCTTTAAATTTTACGTAAGATCAGTAATCAGTATCTACCTATACCAACATTGCATAGAAAAAGTATCAAAAATATTAAAAACTAATAATGTTTGCTTACTTTTGTGATCTTACTCTAGACCCCTCTCGCCCCCACGTAAGAAAAATAAGACTTGTTCGGACCCCGTCCCCCTCAAATCTTCTTACGTAATAACTGAACATCAGTCAGTGTACCTATAATATAAGCTTCTACCTACCCCTTCGGCCTTCGGGTAATACATCCTAGATTAGCTCAGGAATCTGTATTAAGGTATCTATGCCTCGCCCTCACTTAAAATAAAACGAAATTGTCTCAAGTCTCTAGTTAACGTTGTACTTGTGAATCACATAATCTCATTTGCAGACGTTACAAAATAATGTAGGTTGGTACTCTATTCATTTGTTTGTGTGACTAAAGAGGTCTTGCTACTTTGTAAACCATACGATAGGGTCACAAGCGTAAGGGCTCTTTCCCACTGCAAGATCCCTTTTTTTGCAGGTACGGTTTTTGCAGGATCCCGTTTAGTATTGTACGTGTTTAAATATATTTATTCATATATGCATCCTGCTTGCACTATGCAAGGAACCCTTATAGTTTCGCCATGTCCGTCTGTCCGTCCGTCCACAGCTTAGCTCAGAGACTCTTAGTACTATAATTTGGCATGAGTACCTATACATATTAATCACACCGACAAAGTGGTAAGATAAAATCATGAACAAAAAAGTTTTTAGGGTACCTCCTCTACACGTAAAGTGGGGATGTTTTTTTTCCCGTCTACCCCATGGTGTGGGGTATCATTGGACAGGTCTTTCAAAAATATTGCGGGTTTGTGAAAACAATTTTTCGATTCAGGTATTCTTTTGTGAAATATTAAGCTTTATAGTTCTAATTTTTGTTAGAGTCTAGTGTCCTCCCCCCTGCCAGAAAAATGGTTGTTTTTGGATATGTGTTTACGAGTAAAAGTCAACCAACCTACATTTGCAGTTGCTATTGCAACTGCAAATGTAAGTCCTACATTGCATTTGTATGATTTTCAACTACAATGTTATGTTTGTTCCTGGGATTAATTCATTCCAACTACGGAACCCTTCATTGTGCGTGGTCCGACACGCACTTGACCAGTTTTTTTAAACTAATAAAACACGGAATTAAGTTAAGCCACTTTATCAAGGTTGTCATCATAATTACAATTACGAATCTGACAAAAATATGAAGGTTATTTACGAAGCTGACCAAAAATATGAAGGTTAATAATAATAGGTAATAGTGAGAAGTGTCTTCCATTTCTGTGACAAATTCAACCAACAACTTACAAACGCAGCTTTTCGTATGAGATGCATGTACTGCATGGATTTCAAATAGATGCATATCAGCACTAGGTACCACAAAGTGCTTACTTAGTACGAAAAGGAAGAAATGAGGCAGCCATATAAAGCTGGACCGACATTTACAGCCGCGACGTGTGCTCTTGTTACCGTCTGTACTGTGCTGTGTTGCGCAAGCGACTCCGCCCGTGCGCTCAAGGATGACTCGCCCACTACACATTGTTATTACATTTTAATCATCTTGTTTTCTAAGATGTTTGACAAGGATACATAATTATTTGTTTTTCAAATGTGTTATTATTCAGAACTTAAATAAAAATGAATGAGGACAATGTTAACAGCCACAACTGGGTTTTTTTGTTGATTATTGTGAAAAATAAAGTAAGCTATATTTTCTGTGAAAATCTATCTCTTCTATCGTATGGGCTAGAGAACAATATAAAACTATAAACAAATAAATATAACGACCCGCCGCGCGTCGTCATGAAACTCAGACATACATCGTGAGAATTCATCGCAGAGTTCCGTATGCTATAAAGTGTTGCAAATCTAAATAAGCTTTTATTAGTATCTTATAAAAACTTTTTTGTAGTAAAGCGTATTAAACTGTAGTCCTCCAGGCCAAATTTCCGCTAGGGCAGCCAATCTCGGCGGAGACTAGCGATCTAATTGTGCACAGCTATACAGGTGCACTCCCTCTCATAGTCCGAAGGGACGGCATCCCGACAGGAGCGGAGAGAGGTCAGGCGCAGGACCAACGGCTTAAGGGCCGTTTCCCACGGCAAGATCCCGTTTTTTGCAGGTACGGTTTTTTGCAGGATCCCGTTTAGTAGTCCCGTGTCTCGTGTTTAAATATACATATTTACACAAGCATCCTGTTTGCAGTATCCGGAAAACAGGGTGCCTGTGTATATTTAAACACGTACACTAATAAACGGGATCCTGCTAAAAATCGTACCTGCAAAAACGGGATCTTGCCGTGGGAAAGGGCCCTAACGTGTTTTCCGAGGCACGGGAGTATCACACCGCCAACTGCCCAAAATCCGGGATAAGAAAAAAAAAGAGAGCCGGGGTATAGTAGTGGGTATTGTGGGTAAACAAACATTTGTACTGTCTCATTGGTCTAGTAAAGTACCCAGGTGGGCAGGTACCTACGCCAGGCTTCGAGGCCCGGGTCGGGCATATTGGAAAATAGGAAATCGTCCATTAGGAAATTCTTAGTGGCATCCTTGAGTGTGTTTGTGCATATTAGGTACTGTTAATATTAGGATCGTGATTATATGGACGGGCTTGTGGCTAAGTAATAACAGCCGCACGGCTCGATCGATCAGGTTAAGCTACGCTTGCCGCGGTTGGTCCGTGGATGGGTGACCATCTTCACATACCAAGACCCCTCCGTGCCTCGGAAAGCACGTTAAACCGTTGGTCCCGTCATTCGTGGATCTTTGACAGTCGTTACGGGTCGTCAGTAGCCCGCAGTCTTACCAAGGGGTATCGTATTACCCAGTACCTGGGTTGTGGAGGTCAGATAGGCAGTCGCTCCACGTAAAATACTGGTATGTTAGACTGGAAGCCGACCCCAGCATAGTTGGGAAAAGGCTAGGCAGATGATGATGATTATATGGAGACAGACCGGCGAAGCCGCTTCGAGGAATACAGGCAACGTTTTTTGATGAGCTGGAACCCTGCTACCACTTCAAATACTAACAGACAACTAAGCAATTCTTAGATAAATAGGTAAGCTTGATACTTCTTTCAGAGATTAATTAATGGAGGTAAGTGGCCATGGTCCCGTCGATTGTTGAGGCCTCCGAGCGATAAAAACAAAAGTAGCTGGACGGGTGTGGCCGAAGATTGACGAGTGGCGTGACGACGGTGGCCATCGTGATAATCTGTGGCTCGTCATCATTCATGTTTCTGTCATGTTTGAATGTTGTTCGAGGTCATAATTTCTAGCTTTTATTTCACATGACTTTATGGTGTTATGTTCTTTTATACTCATATTTGATCACGTCTTCCTCAGAGCGTGATGACCCTAAGATGTAAACTAAATAAAGTCAAGTTGTGATTAGGTAAGAAAAGAAATTGAATAGCCTTACAGAAGGGTTGCAGATAACTTTTTTCGAATTACGAACATAGACCTTAATGATAGTTAAGAAGCAATATTTAAAAACCAAATGAAAATAATCTAATCAAGTTAGAAACAGTTAATTAGAGAACGGGAGCATCTATATCTCAGTTTTTCAAATCGTTATGTGCATAAATATGCATCTATTTTGTTAGCTGGTCCTTTTAAACCTATTTACGTAAAGCGTAACACATATTTAAATGCACTAACTTATCTACTATACATAAGGCACATGACTGTAGGCATATATTGTTGTCCTTGTTCTGAATTATAAGCTACTGATATTTATATGTGAGTGCTCGTTGAAGATAACGGACTTAAAAGTTCATCGGCGCAATTTGCGAACATCTGTTACCATTCCTACGCTACTTGCTCGCAGTGCGTAATTACCGGTATTTTGCACTACGTAACATTACATAAGTGTCAACTTGTTTTCTTCATAATTTGGTTCAAGGTTAGGATTATTCGATTTCTTTGACAGTTTTACGATATCACGAAACGAAAAGGTAGCACGTCGTCAAGTTGAAGAGTTAAGCTGTAGTTATCACTCAATAAACGTCGTAGAGGTTCAGTAAGTATCGGTAAACGATCGTAAAGGAAAATGAGATTCGATAAATGCTTTATCGATATTTATGCCGTAATACACGTCAATGCCGTACAGTACACCCTGTGGAGCTTTGATATCCAAATACTGATAATGTCAAGATGACTCAATTATACAGCGCTTAAAATGATGAAATGGCCAATAAATCTGTAATGTGGATGTCGATATATGTAAATCAGAGTAAGAAATTACTACTATGTATTTGAGTTTTAATTATCTACTATTTTGTATCACAGTGATTGATTTCCTATGTTTTGCTGAATCCACCTGATACTTAGGTTTTTTTCAAGACTACCGGTAGCAAAATAGCGGTAGTTCCTCCATAAAAGCCTTTTTCTGTGCCTTTTTAAGTTTTGCCAATCTTTCGAAATAATAGCTACAATAACTTTGGCATTAAGTCCGCCTCTGTACATTTATGTGCTTGAAGTATTAAATAAATAATAAATAAATAAACTTTTTATTTCGTCCGAATAGCGCTGCTTGTCCATGTAACCGCATAAACACAATACTCAAAGTTAATAAAAATGTACATATATTAAAACAATCACGCCCCTTGCAATCTTTCACTGCTATCGACAAGGCGATGAATGGCTATTCATTAACTGTTACTTACAATTCGCGCTCCGTATCGTTTGAGCCAGAGACAATAGTAGAGTTTCACCTTGACATTATACTGACGGTAACGCGATGGTTATCCGCCCCTGACTGCTGGCCAAGCTTTGGGCTTCGGTAATGATAATGATAGATGATGTTATCGGTACCGGCTTAGGTAACAAAGTAATCTGTAAAAGGTGATTATAGGATCACTAGCTGCGCCCCGCGGTTTCACCCACATAAGTGTAGATCCGGTGGGAATATCGGGATAAAAATTATCCTATGTGTTAATTCCGGTTATAAACTATCTGTGTATCAAATTTCATAAAAATTGGTCCAGCCGTTTGAGCGTGAAGAAGTAACAAACATACACACACAAACAAACTCACAACCTTTCGCCTTTATAATATGTGACAATCCGCGGCTAAAGGTACCTTGTGGTCGATATGGAGTTATGCATACGCCAGTAATCTGCGATTAATACGCTGTAGATATCAAAACAGATCAACCTTTTACGATGTTTTGTTACGGAGATATAATTTTTTTAAAATTATATTCGAAATTGTGCAATTTCGAGAAACAGACATTTTAAGTTCAGTCACCTCGAACACTATGTTGCCGTTGTAAGTTAAATAAAAAATAATAACAGGGAAATAAATTTCAGATCTTATGCTTTGCGAAAAAGCAATAAAAAAAAAATCTATATTTCTTGCAAAATTTACAAAACATTATCATCGAAACTATCAATATCTTCGAAACTATAAACGTCCATAAGGTACCTTTAGCCGCGGATTGTCACATATTAGTGTGATAATGGTTTCTGCGGATTGGTTTAAGAGTTTCTTTGGTGAGGTAATTGCAGGAGAAACGAGTCAGTGTTTACTTACTATGTTAACGTATATTAATGAAATGAGGACAAAATAAAAGAACCAGGTCCTGTATCCATTAACCACCTGGGATGTGAGCGCTAATTTGAAGTAACTTCAAACAAATCCAAGTAAGTGCATCAATCAGTTCAATCACAGGCTGCTTCTTTTGCCGAGCTTGAGCAAGCTTCCGTGTAACTAATTCACGTAGCTATGATTTTGAAATAGGTTGGCAAAAAAAGGCTAGGATACCGAAACATTTTCCTCGAAAAAAAAAAAAAAAAAAACGCTATCGTATTACATTTACGAGGCGCAAAGTGATGTTTCAAAATCATTTCATCAGTCAAAAAACCATATCCGTTTCAAACTACGAAACACCTGGGCGTTTCGAAAATGGGTACTTCTACGAGTTCGTGCAAATTCGCTATTTGTAGTCATAAAAAAAATAAAAATCTTTTTGAGTGTGTGCTTTCTATCAGATCGAAATAGTATAATATTAAACTATAGCCATACGGTAACGTGAATTGCTATTTCCAATGGGTTTAATAAATATTTTACAAAAATATGCTAAAAATCATCTACCTTCAGTGTCCCATCGTGAGTATTGCCGAATAGGTGTTTCAATTCTAATGCTGCGTTGCTACAATCAATCACTAAGTGCATAAATATTATTACATACATTACAAAGAATCTGTAGAATGTTTTTTACAAACTTAAACTGTATAATTAATTTGAAAAGAAAAAAACAAACTCTTGTCATGCAAAATTGATCATTACCAGCGGCAAAATTAGTAAGTACAAAATATCAGTATATTTTACTCTGTGGTTTTACTCCCCTCGCCCCGCATTTCGCTCGCCAGCCAGTTGAGCCACAGGCACGGGAGAGGAAGGCTGCGCGTCTGGGTTGGAGAATTATCGAACATTGAATACTCGAAATTTTACTTTGTCACGAAATATTTGTGTTTACCATCGCCTAAATTGTGGGGTAAGTAATAAGATTTTATTTATGTTTGATCTTTAAAAAGGAAGCTCACTAGGATTATTAATGTTCTTGTAGGTTTGATAATTGTCATATTTACGGATATAGGGTTACAGTCTAAAATGTCCTAAAATGTCATTACCTTCAGCATCATCACCTTCTTTTACCTTCAGCTTTGAAACTGAAGGTAATGATCCTAAACAGAAGGTAATGATGAAATTATTAAAAAAAAAAACTTTTTAAATCTTATTTTTATATTTTAAAGCTCTGAGTAGGTACTTAAATCATTTCAATTACTCGGTACGTTAATGTAATAATAGAACGTGTTAAAAATAAGACTATACTATACCTATATACTAGGTATAGTATAGTCTTATTTTTAACACGTTCTATGCTATCTTGGGTTGGATTTTTCTTAAGAACACCTGGTGTTATCAAAATTTAAGGATATTATCGTGTACTTTTTTTTGTTATACACATACTTTATAACTTCTATAGAAGATATATATATTTATAAAGGTTCACTGTCACGGCAGAGTGAACATAAAGTAAGCTAAGTAGTCTTTAGTTAAATAGATCATTAATTACAGTGTTTTATTTACAGAAACAAGAATCATGGCGAAACCGAAGGCGAAAAAAAAGAAAAGTACTGAGGAAAAGTTAGCTCAACAAAGACTTCATAAAAGACAAAAGTATGAAGAAATAAAAAAAGATCCAGAAAAATATGCTGCTCAAAAAGAAAAAGAAAGGTTACGATATTTGAAACGCAAAGAACAGAATAAAATAAAGTCAGTTAAAGACTTAACGCCACGACAACAAAGACAGAAAAGAAAACAATGGAGAGAAAATCGTCAACGATACATAGAAAAGAAGAAAAAAGAAAAAGCAATAGAGCAAATGCTTGTTGATAATTCTCCACCTACCAGCGATGATGAAACAATAGATCGTCAAGTGCCTCAAGTTAGTGAAGTTGACCCACTGGAGGGACCGTCAACTTCTCAGATCGAAGTCAAAAAGAATAAAGGAGATCAATTTAATAAAAAATGTGAAAACTGCGTTAAAAGAATAAAGACAATACGGCGCATTCGTTATATTTATACTAAAAGAATTGGAATATTGAAAAAAGAAATTCAAAAGGAACAAAATGAGAAGAGAGAGCTGAAAAAAATTGTAGACAGGCTTAGGAGAGAGAATATAAAGACTAAAAAAGAAAATCCATCGACAGAACAGAAAATTGAAAGTTTAATAGATAAAATAGATAAAGGCAAAAAAGAAGAAGTGAAAAAGAAGTTGATATTTGGTGAAGTTATTTCTAAACAGCTGAAAGAAGGGTTCAAAACCCTAAGAAAAACAGATAAACGTAAATTAAAAGACAAAGAAAGTTTCAAAAAACACAGGATAACGACAGCAATAATGCCATTTACATTAAGAAATAAAAAACAAATACATGAAGATCAGGAGAAAGAAATAAAACGAGAAATAGAAGAGTTCTTTGATGAAGATAGTAATACTAGAATTGCTGCAGACAAAAAAGAATGTATCAAAAAAAGTGGCTTGACAAAACAAAAACGTTATCTCACGGATACTTTGATTAATCTTCACAAAAAATTTAATGAAAGAAGTTAGTTATTCAACATTTTGTAAGTATCGTCCATTTTGGGTGGTTTATCCAAAAGAGTCCGACAGAAACACCTGCTCGTGTGTTAAACACGTCAATATGGACTTATTAGTAAAGTCGCTTCAAAGAAATAAAATAATAAAGGAAGCTAACGGATCCATGTTGCTGGAAAGCCTTTGCTGCGATGTTCGAAGAGAAAAGTGCCTAAATAGAACCTGTGGACAATGTAAAACTAAAGTTATTGAATATGGAGAGTTCTATAATGACAAACCTTTGAAATATTACCAGTGGGAAACGAAAACTGTCACCTATGTTAGTAAGGACGAAGAGAAGGAAACAAAAAAGACAAAAAAAACTGAAATGGAAGATTTGCCACTTACTATAATTCGATGCCTCCTAAGTATAATGAGTCAACTGACATTATAGTTATTTTATAGGAGAGCGATTTGAAGGCAAATCGTTTATATTTTAATGAAATCAAATTAATTCGAAATAAAGTAAATGTTTTTTTAATAAAAATTGTAAGCTCTTCCTTTGGTATAAAATGATTTTGCTGATTTTTGTTTTTAAATGACATTTTATGTACAGACGCCAGCACATCACGGTAAACTCTATACATATCTATAACTACAACGCGCCATATAGTGTTAGAAAGAAAGTATCCTGTGCATGATTGGTGGAGTTTTCAACGTTTCTAAAATTGACCAATGGTTGCACAGACAGAATTGAGAGCCAATGAGCGCCGCCGCGCATCCGCCACCGCTTCCGAGTTTATCCGATCCTTCACGAACTTAAACGAATACGTCAGTTGCGACACAGACAGCCACGCGTCAGTCAGTTGGACCAGTTGGACTTTGGAGTCGTAGTACTGTGTTTTCGAGAAATTTAAAGTTCGGTAACAATAGAAAAAGTAATTGTGTCTCATTAGTTACTGTTGTTGTGTTTTAATTTATAATACGTGCGGATCTTATAATATTACGGCGCCTTAGTTGACGCAAATTCAAAGGCAGCGCTTCGATTGATATCGAGATGACAGATATAACCGGTGAGTAGTATTTTTGTAAATACAATTTTTAAATTAAAAAAAACAAAGGCTAGTAAGTGTTGAAAAAATGTGTCAATGGTGTTTTTATATAGAATTTTCGAATTAAGCTAACAGAAGGCATAGTAAGTATCGTAAGTGAAAGTTCAAATTCAGGGTTATACTTAAGTAAACAGAATTCGATGAATTATTGTTTTTGATTCCATTTTGTCATGAAACATTCTAAACAAAAGTTAATTAATCCAGTAGGTAATGATTGGATTTTAAAGTAAATGATGTGGGAGTCAATACGGACTATTACTGTTTTATTAAGATTTGAATATCTAATTAAAGTGTTTTGTATTGTTCTAATTAGTTTAATTTATTATTAGTTTTCGTATTCGTATTAATCTGATATATTAACGTAGAATATTTGAGAATTTTAATGTTCAAGAATAATCTACACTAATATTATAAAGAGGACAGATTTGATTGTTTGTTTGTATTGAATAGGCTCCGAAACTACTGGAACGATTTAAAAATTTGTTTTACTATTAGAAGCCGAAATTATCCCTGATACTGAACATAGGCTACTTTTTATTGCGGGAAAATGCTTCATTCTTATGGGAAAACGGGTAATAGGACAACGGGTAGTGTGAATTATCCTTCCATACTTATCTTTTTCACATAAATTCTAAACGACTGAACCGATTGGGTTCAAATTTTATATGGGTATGTATTTCGATGGTTTCCTGGATTATTTTAAAAATACAATTGGATCCGGAAGGTGACGCTGCTGTGGTATGTCAACTACTAAAGGGCTTGACCGATTGGGTTGAAATTTTGTATGTGTATTTCCATGGTTTCACAGACAGGAATGTATTAAGCCTACCTAATCTGTCTTTCTATACATATATAAATAAACCAATTACAGTAGCTATGTTATTACAGGGCCGTAGCTAGACTTGAATTTAAGGTAGGGCAACTGGTGTTACAGGTAGGGCGGAAGTAAAAATGATACTTGATCTGTTCTAGTTTGCACCGCACCAAACTTGTGATAGCAGTTCGATCACGGTGGTGGCAGAAGTAACTGGTGCTTATAGCACAGGAGTCCTCCTAGTTTAAACCCAGTTGCATTTTGTCTTGTATCTTGCCATAGAACTACAATAGCTTAATTTAATAAGGTTCAAAACTTGT
The DNA here is from genome assembly GCA_949629135.1 of Eremobia ochroleuca. Taxonomy (NCBI): domain Eukaryota; kingdom Metazoa; phylum Arthropoda; class Insecta; order Lepidoptera; family Noctuidae; genus Eremobia; species Eremobia ochroleuca. The sequence goes on along the minus strand of OX451405.1, from coordinate 9,701,881 downwards.
AATAGGTTTAAGTCTAGAACAAATAAATATTGTATATTGTTTAGTCAATCGATTTTTGGCTTTCTTAACTTTTGTCACTTAATACTTAATTGTCGGCGATGCTATACAGGCTGACTTTAAAATTTAAGGTAAGGACCAACATAGTCCTTAGGATTTTAGAGGCTAAGTGATTCCCGTTCCATAGACTGTAATACGAACAAATCTTGCACACATATTTCAAATGCCATCTATGAGCAGAATAAAGAATTTATGTATATTATGATTGTAAAATGCCGTGGTTAATTTGGAATAATTTAGATGTCATTATAAGCTAGTATTTTTTTTCCGTCATAACTTAGTTCATGGTGTTTTCTTAAGGTAGGGCATTAGTGTTTGAAGGTAGGGCATTGCCCCACAATGCAGGCTACGGCCCTGCATTATTAGCAACATATTTTTAAACGCCGGGAGTTCCGAATTCTACGCAATCGAAGTTGCGGGCGGATGCTAGTTGTAAATAATTACGTAACTTGAAAACGAGTTTTTTTTTGTTTATAGGAATATTTGCGAGATTTTAGTCAAATGACAGGATTATGTTCAAAACTGAGATTCCCGTTTGAATTATGTAAATCGGTCCACGGCTTTAAGAAATAGAAAGAATCTTCTTATTAGTATTGAAATTGACAAAATTTTCTTTGTTTTAGGGTCTCAGGGGCACGGATACCTGCTGGAACATGGTGGCCGGCATGAAGGACAGACTGGACACTGTTTTAGACGCGCAAGGTGGTCCGACCAAATATTAAATATATTTACATATATATTATGAATCTATTGTTAAGTATACAACGTGGCGCTACAATAGTGACATTAATTCAACACACGGGTAGGGCTAGTGCCCATTAATTATATCAATTATGATAGGTTAAAATAATTCGTAAATTGGAAAAAAAATGTTTTCAAAGTAACTAAACTTGGGATTATCAAACACTCATTCATGAAGTTATTGTTCTATGCCAGCTAGTAAACTTTAACAGATTAATCATTTTCATGCATACTTTAGCCAGGCTCCGAACATTGGATGATGACGTGCCAGGCGCGTCACGGGCCTATACATCAAGGATGACGCACCCTGGACCCCTGTGATGTTTTATGCGTATTTCGCCGTGAGAAAAAGTTTTCTGTGTGCTTCGATTCGCATTCGTTGGTATTCTACGCAAATATGGCATCACAAGGTAGGATTTATTCATTTTAGTAAAAATGTTTGGGGGTCGTCAACATTTTTGTAAATTTACTTGTATTAGGTAATTTGTTTGTATTAATAAATATATTATTTGATGATGGATGGAGAGGGAGAGGAAGGCCAAAGAAAAGATGGATGGATGGTGTGAAGAATGACATAAAAGACAAAGGAGTAAATGATGCCATGACGTCTAACAGGGAAGAATGGAAAAAGACGTGTTGCGCCGACCCCAAATAAAATGGGACAAGGGCAGGAAGATGATGATGAATAAACGTATTATTTGTAAATAATAAGCAAGGAGACGAATTTTTTTCTGAACGCAGTCAGGCATTATTACCAGAATAAGAATATCAGGAAGATAAGAATAAAGATTTTTTTTTTTTCGAATGGAGTCAATCGATTTTACATATTTCAAAGAAGCGTAAATTCGTGAGACCTTGTAATAGTCGAGATAAAAATTATAATTCAGACACTAGCACTGAAGAAATTATGGGTGCTGAAGAAGAGGAATGTGAGAAAAAGAAAAGAGAGTTAACCCTTAAATGCATAATGTTGCCATATGGCAACAAAGTACGTCATTTTTTTTTTTTTAAGAATGTGATAGCTGTGAGTTTCTAAACGCACCTCTTTTTGTCAAAACAATATATACACTCTTTGAATATTAATATTATTGTATAATTATTATATATTTATTATCTAAATTCTATAGATAAATACCTATACAATAGCATTTTTTGCAATACCATAAAATAAATCATGCATTTAAGGGTTAAAAGTAAGAATATCTAAGGATGAACCTAAGTCAGACCCTGGTTGTTGTGCCGCAAAAAAATATTTTAAAACATCATCTGCCTATCCTTTTCCCAAAACAAAGCATTGTTCTCAAAAGATTTAAAAACGGAACTGATATACTATACGAACTGCCAGTTAAATTTTACTGAAACTGATTTATTATTGTGTTTTTATTTTTTATTACTGTGATTTTATATTACTATCACGTCTATTTTTGAAAATAGTATAATACGAGTAAAAGAGAGTACGCTTACAAATGTAGCATACTAGTGGTGAAAATATTAACCCTTATCCACCTACCATCGCGGTCCCGGAGACCGCAACGTATTTTTTTTTTGCATTCAAATATTTCGATGTGTAAGGGCCCTTTACGGCAAGATCCCGTTTTTTGCAGGTACGGTTTTTTTACAGGATCCCGTTTAATAGTCTACGTGTTTAAATATATATATTCACACAAGCATCCTGTTTATAGTATCCGGAAAACAAGATGTTTGTGTGAATATGTATATTTAAACACGTACACTACTAAACGGGATCCTGCAAAAAACCGTATCTGCAAAGGACTGCACGTCTATAATTATAGGGTGACTGGTAATTAATGGCCGATACTTAAACTTAAACACATGATTGTACTCATCATTACACACAACTTTTACTATCGGACCAAATCCGAAATAGCGAAAAAAAATCAGCTGTTCCCTACATTTATGTTCGTACGAGTCGTCAAAATGTAGGGAACAGCTGATTTTTTTTTTCGTCATTTCACTTTTTGTCCCATTATAAAACTTGTTTGTTGTCATGAGTAGAATCATGTGTTTAAGTATCGTTCACTAATTACCAGTCATCCTATATACCTTTTCTACACATGCTTTATTTAGGAAAAAACAGTAGTCACAAAATGCGTGTGTGTAATGAAAGTAAACTTACCTTATCCTTTATTTGCTAGTTGCCGTTGCAGTCTCAGGGACCGGTGGTAGGTGGAAACGGGTTAAAAATATATACAACGTGTAACGTTAAATGCGCAAAACCTGAAAATAGTTTGATCAGAATAACGAGCAGAATTAATTAAACCACTTTTTAATATAGGTCACATTTTCCAAAAAATCTTCATTAAAAACGTTGCCGTGTCTATTTATTAATAGGTCAAGCAACCCAATGTCAGCACGGCAAAGCGGCCCGGTGACGACTCCTCCCGCGATAAAGCGTCGTCGCAGACGCAAGAAACGATCAGAATGGCCAGTAAAACTAAAACAGCAAATAAAACCTATACAATTTTTTTTAATGACTTGTTTTCTCTCTGAAATATGTCAATTCAATTAAAAATCAGTTGAGGGGTCTGAGGTTTTGCGCATTTAACGTTACACGTTGTATATCTTAGTTTATCTGTTACAAACAATCGTCTTTTTATTATATTAGTTTAAAAATTAGTAGATAATATGCAAAATAAAGATATAAAAGTATGTATATTTAAATTTTACATTATCTATAGCTATTAGAGTTTATGTTATGTAAGTAACTTTTTATTTATCGTTTATTCCCGGTCGTCCCCACCCGGTCGTCCCCACTGGGTACGAGCGGGAAAAAAAAGTTTCGTTCCTCCCCAGTGGTGACGATTGGAACTTTTTATTTCCCACTTGTTCCGCTATAGACCGAGATTCAAAATGCAGTAATGGAGATTTCAACAAGAGATTTCATGGATTGTTAAAATGTTTTAATTACGACTTTCTGAGCAAGAGTGAACAATGTTTTTGATTAAAAATAATTTAGGCAATTAGTGTCCTTCCCCAGGCTTCAAACTATCTCCATATTTTTCATCACAATTGCCCAGCGGTTAGGCCTCGAAGGCGTAACAGACAGACAAAGTTACTTTCGCATTTATAATATTAGTGTGGATAATTCTTCTAATTATAAATACGTGATAAAGATAATATAATAATTAATACTGTTAATCAAAATTGTATACTTCTTTTCGCACCATTGTTGTATTCGAGATTTTTTCCTTTACTGTTCTTAGTGTTAATTTAAGGTAGGGCTGTCACCTACTGGCAGCATAGCACGACAAGGGATTTTAGCAGTGGTCTCGAACCTACCGATTTTTCGGTATTTCTACCGATATGGGCTCACATAATTTATAACAATCATACCTAAGTATGATTGTAATAAATTAGTCTGTAAGTTTTTTTTTTTTTAATAAATAAACGAATTTGATTGAATATTGTATTTTTTTGTCAAATAGCTACCGATCTACCGATCTCACTCTACGACGTTCGAGACCACTGAATTTTAGTAAGCGCATGATGAGATCATAGTTATCGTTCACAATTCGCGATGACATGGCATGCCAGAACGTGCCGAAGGATGCCAATGCAGGCTGTGGCGTACCAATGAAATGTGAGCGTTAACAGTGTTAAATTAGATTCAAAATCATCTGTAAGTATTACAAAAATCCCTTGTCGTACCGTACCGCCAGTGGGTGCCGCTGCCGGGTCTTATACAGCGTAGTCAAATTATACTAATCTTACAAGGGGAGGGCACGACCTTCGGGAAACGGATTCGCTTCATTTTTTGTATAGTGATAGTATACCATGTGGGTATACCATGTGGGTATACCATCAGCAAAATAGTAACACGCAACGCTCAGAAATAACTGAGAAAATCGCGCTTAAAGTTTACCTAGCACTTTATGAATAAGTTACATTAAACTCCGGTCGAGCGTTCCGTGGCGTAAGTGGCAACGCTCTCGACTCGTCCTCTCGCTCGCTCGAGTTCGAGTCTACCTTGTTGATTTGTTTTTTTAATTTATTTATTTACCTTAATTCTTACTTTTTATTTATTATAAAAATGAATAAATCACTAAATTATTATTTTTTTTAGTTAGAGAAAAAAAAAATATTTGGAATAAATAAATAAATACAGAACAATAATAATTTAGTAATTTATTCATTTTTATAATAAATAAAAAGTAAGAATTAAAGTAAATAAATAAATTTAAAAAAAAATTAATAAGGTAGACTCGAACTCGAGCGAGCGAGAGCACGAGTCGGGAGCATTGCCACTTACGCCACGGAACGCTCGACCGGAGTTTAATACAACTTATTCATAAAGTGCTAAGTAAACTTTAAGCGCGATTTTCTCAGTTGTTTCTGAGCGTTGCGTGTTACTATTTTGCTGATGGTATACCCACATGGTATACTAACACTATACAAAAAATGAAGCGAATCCGTTTCCCGAAGGTCGTGCCCTCCCCTTGTTAGTTAAAAGCATGCTTTTGTTTGGCGGCAGCCACAGAAATCTAAATAATAAGGCAGTAGAAGTCGTAAAGGTCCGTGACCTTGTCGCCGCACATGTGACTCGTACGCCACAAGTGCGCGTGGAGCGTTTGTTTCGGACGCAAAGGCGTAAAAATGGTGTTTTGCAGCATATCCAACCGCGGAAATTCTTCCACAATATGTAACTTTTCAAATAAAGGGATTAGCATTTCATAAATAAATACCATTTTATTTTTAAATTATGTTTTTATGATGAAATATACTAAATAAAATTATTCATCACCAGCCGGTCGATTCTGTAAAAATCTCACCGTGAAATCATAAGTGAAGTGAGCACTTAATAGTGTTAATCCCTAGCGAATGACAGCTCACTCCACGCTCACTTCACCCAAACTTTCACGGTGAGATGGTTACAGAATCACACGGCAGTACTACGATTGTCGCAGAAAATCGAATTGTTTTCTCATTTCAATAACCATTGATGCTTAAGCTTGTTCATATCTACGATTACAACTGCTAAAAGCAGCAATGGAATTATAGGCATGCGCAATAAATAATTTCGCCACTCCGTAAATTTCCAGGAACACGGCCGCATGAGTTGAGCGCCAATTAGTGACGTGCCACTACTGTTTTGTATCGATAATTTATTATGTTTGGCTTACCTAGTTTTACCGAAATGGGAATGAATTGTGATTTTTCGTTTAATATTTATTTACTTATTACATCTTCTATATGTTTTATTTCTTACTAAAGTGTTAAAAAAAAGAAGAAAAAAAAAGTTATCCGCACCTACTTATATTTGTGCTTAATTACCAACTATATAAATAAATACAAAAACAAAAGGAAATTTAGGTAAATTGAATCAATTTAATTTTTAAATTTAACTAAAATTAGTTATCTATAGTTGCAAGACTCCTGGGCGAACAACGACGCTCAACGGAAAGTTATCGATACGAGCGTTGCGCTGCACTATTAGCAAGTAAGTGTGCTTATTGGCCCGAGTGGCCACGACTCCTGAGATTTTGCGTTTTTATAAAATATTGCTTAACGCCATAGCTTAAAGTTTAATTTTCGTTGCATCAATGCTAGTGACATGTGTAGGCGTAATTGTGTATTTATTGTTTGTCTATGTGTTGGTAGCCGCGAACTGACGACATGCGTCCCGGTATTAAAAGATAGTAGATAGCATTTCTAGTGCCTTATTATTTAGATTTCTGTGGCGGCAGCATTTTTGATTTTGTTTAGCAGCCATTGGTAGATGTAACTATATAATTAATTTGTTACAAATATCTATGAAAATAAAAGCTATAAAAAAAATATTATGTAAGTACTTGTTTTTAATCTATATAATAATAATAATAATAACGCCGTCCAAAGGTCCGGGGCCCGAAGGGTCCCGAGTTGCGTCAGAGACTTTAAAATAATATTAAGTAATAATTCTTTATTGACATAATACTTAGGTAACAGAAACTTTTTAATCTATTGTATAATTTGGTTTTATAAATTTTGTTGTAACCATATTTTAATTTAGAGTAGGCAGGTATTTGTTTATAAGGTTTCAATTATATTAATGTTGAAAAATAAAAAGATTAAGATTGTTATTCCGCATTTTATTTTGATATTTTTCCCGCGGTTTCACATGCGTTCCCGTAGGAACCTATCCTATGTCCTTTTCTGATAGGTAGTTATGCAAAATTCCATGATGATCGGCTGTGTAGTTAAGGCACCAAAAGCAGGGGATATTTACTTACTTAAAAAAATAAAAACGTCACCGTCCTTTTTGCAAAAGACCCCGCCAAGATATTTTGATATGGGGCCCCATTACGGCTAGCTATACACCACTACGTGAAAACTGAAAGCGTAACAAATAAACTCACTTTTGCATTTTATGTGGCTTCACCCGATTTCTCATAGGAATAACAAACACGACGATTTGAAGGCACTGTTGGCGCAGTGGTTAATCTATTGACTGCTGCGCTGCGCGTCGCGGGTTCGATTCCCGCACGGAACAAATATTTGTATGACCTACAAGTAGTTGTTCCGGGTCTGGCTGTTTGTGTATGTGAGTTTAAATGTTTGTAAACGCACACAATACAGGAAAAATTCCTAGTGTGCGGCAACCGTCTTAAAAAACAAAAAAAGAAACTCATTCTCATTTATAAAATATTTACGATGTAACGAAGTAACGATAATAATAGATGAGAATTTTATTTGAATATTCATAACCTTTGAAATCGTATCTTATTCCTGGCGGAATAAGGTTGAATTTGCATGTAACAGCAAACTCCGGTAGATAGGTAATTCCGTTAACTACATTTCCTCATTATAGGCCAACGTAAAGAGATCTAGACACGTGTGTATAGTTTATATTCATGTATTGTTGAAAATATTTGCACACGTAGTTATTCACTCTCAATGCGCTACTCAGAATATCACTAAGTATAACAAAACCATAAAAACTCCGAAATTAACACGCTTACCTACAAGTATATCTACTTAGCTAATATCTATAAACAAAAGGTGTTTTGCTGCATGGGATTTCCAGCTACACCCGCCGCGCGAACAAAAGAGGTTACTGACCGCTAGTAAGTAGTTAATTAACCAACCTGATTGAATTTAAAAGAAAGAATTTCTCATATCAGATTATACCTACCTGTCTGCTTAACAATAAGCGCGAAATTTCGCTAGTTAATTTATTGTAATTTTCCAACAAATATGTAAGAACGACGGATTAAGTAAAAGATCATATTTTTAATAAAAAATATTGATTAGTATAAGCTTTCATAGGTATTTTAGGCATTGCGCGGACCGTCTGTTTTTATTACCATAGCATTATTTCGATTGGATTCAAGCATTCAACCTGCTACGCTATTTCTTATCGCATATCGCACAGTATCTTGTTCTGTAGGATGTGACGGTGGTTGCGTATGCGCGCATCGTCGTGTAGTCGTGTACACCACGCGCCGACGTACCGACGACGCGGGCGTACTCAACCACGGTCACGTACGCACTGACAGGCCGCGCAGCGCTGCAGCACGAAACATTATAAGTAATAACAGACAAAAGCTATTTATCTCTTTCGCACAATTCTCGCGGTTCATGCTCATAACGGGTTCAAGGCCAAAGTGGGGTAACTTGATGTGCTGTCTTCTGTACATGACTGGGTATACGCCGGCGGGACTCAATAGTGAAATGGTTTAACTACCAGTTATATTCATGTACGTTGTCCATCAAAATCCATCGTTTACATCAAAATCACATGAAATATGATTGTCATTTTATTAATATAATTTTACTTTTGTTTGTTTTCGGGGTTTTCTGTCTCACATAATAATAAAATGTTGAAATTATATCACTTGACTCATTATACTAGGAAAGTACTTAGCAATGTTAACATTTGAAACCTCAACGTATACTGGACCAATGTAATTTACCGTTTTTTTCTTATTAGTATTTTTTTTTTGTAATACCTTACGATATGTGGGATTAATAAAAGCTAGGAAGAAGAACAAGAATCATAAACCAAAAACAACTCATTTTGAAGAATCACAATGTATTTTTCGCCATAATTAAGTAGGAATTTCTTTTTAACATAATAGCTTTACTAAAAGCTACAACGTAAACAAATCACTATTAAAAACTAAAACAGGTACTTCTCCAGTACGTCAATAAAAGTAATAAGAACTAAAAATGGTAACTTACGTTAAACAATATTAATAAAAATAATAGAAATTAATAACACAACAGTCTAGGCATTTCTAATGCTCAAAAGATATAAGGTTTAACAAATTAGAGATCAGTCAGAATCGCTATTGTTAGCTGCATTAGAGTTCGTTGAAATCAAATTATTAAAAAATAAATGATACTCCCACGGACTAGAAAAAATCTAGTCCGTGGATACTCCTTAGGAATTACCAGTGTCTTACAAAGATCCATCAAGTCTTTGTGCTTATTTTGGTCAATAGGAATGGGTGACTGATAAGCTAAAGAAATATTACAATATCTATATCAATATTTAACTCTCTTCGATTTCGTGTAGCTTTAGGTTTCTTTACACAATCTATCCACTTGTAAGCATCATCTTGGTAACTCGTTTTATAAAACAGCCTAAATGGATATTCCGCTTTAACTGGTACTTCCGTTACTTTATTCCAAGCCATTTTTTTTATCCATCGTTGGTAGTTGTCCAGTTGTTTATAAGTTTTACCTTTGATTTAAAGTCTTTAATTAATTTATCCTGAATTCCTGAGACACTTCAGTAACTTTGTATGGCTTTTCATCGGATTTGGCAAATCTAAAAGCTGTAGACCATTGATCAGGCGTATAAAGCATCTTATCTTTCGTCTGTCTTTCAATTAAAGCGTGCATACTGTCGCCTTCATTTTGAGTGTGACCTACTACTAGAAAGCGATGACTAATATCTATAACAAACTGCGAACTAGCTAACATATACATCAAGTAAATTTAAAATTTTTCGCGCCCTGTTTGACTGCATTCTGTTACTAATAAGTATTAATTTAACATGTACAACTATATTATCAGACACACTAGTGACCCGCCCCGGCTTCGCACGGGTGCAATGCTGATCACTATCACTACATAGTATAAAACAAAGTCGCTTCCTGCTGTCTGTCTATCTTTATGTATGCTTAGAACTTTAAAAATAAGCAACGGATTTTGATGCTGTTTTTTTTTAATAGATAGAGTGATTCAAGAGGAAGGTTTATATGCATATAATACATGCATAATATAGTAGAGAAACACTGATAATTTTAGAGCCATTATTTCTCTTAAAAAGTATAGGATAAAAAATGGTTATTGTGGGTTATCCCTAAGAGATAGACATATGCCATCGTAGACTTTTTTATAGACCTTTTTATGGTGTACAATACTGTAGTACATTATTTTGATCTATCGCGTAGGGTTAAGCCAGCGTTTGCAATGTAAGCGCAAAAAAATGTGTTTATTTACGACATCACATTAGAAACCTCTAAAATGTACAGTGTTTCTCTACTATATTATGCATGTATTATACATATAAACCTTCCTCTTGAATTACTCTATCTATTAAAAAAACCGCATCAAAATCCGTTGCGTACTTTTAAAGATCTAAGCATACATAGGGACAGACAGCGGGAAGCGACTTTGTTTTATACTATGTAGTGATGATACATCCACGATATATTATATACGAATAATAGTAACTTTACGAAACAGAATTATTACCTAAAATTGCGTGCGCACTCGCCGCCATTCATCGTATACTGAGCCGCGCAATAAACTTGTATCAATGCGTCCCCTCTCACGCCCCGCGTACACTGGTACGATGTTATTTAGATCAGTTTACAATGTACGATTTTTACTGATGTTGAAATTGATTTTGTATACGTGAAATTATCTCGGTAATTATTGTTCTTTTTTATTTTTTTTTAACACAAACGTTAAGATCACGATTTATCATGTACGTTTATATAAAAATATAAAAATACCTAAATTTGTTAGTTGACTCAGTATACTTAGGAGGTATCGAATTAAAAAAGGTGAAGATTCTCTACCACACTATTTCGAACACTGTTTAAATATTGTCCAACAATATAAAAACATAGATAACTTAAAAAAGACTTTAACGCTCAATGAAGCCCTCATACACATGGACTTTTCTGAAAATTATATCGCAAAATTTCATGAAGAAGTGCAAAGCCACCATTTCGGTAGTAGTCCAGAACAAATCAGCCTTCATACTTCTGTTGTTTATTTGCTGGATACGGAAACAGGAGTACATAAAACTCACAGTATGTGCACTATGAGTGAATGCACCAGACATGATGCTGAATCTGTATGGGCACACATAATACCTATAATAGAATTTGTAAAAAGCAGCAGTGTCATTGATACTTTACATTTTTTGACTGACAGTCCTTCAAGCCAGTATCGGAATCGCAAGATATTTTATATCATCAATCAACTTCAACACATGTTCCCAGATTTGAAAGCAATATCATGGAACTACTTGGAAACCGGTCACGGGAAGGGAGCTCCAGACGGGATTGGGGCTGTCGTTAAACGTACAACAGACAAAACTGTCAGATTTGGTAGAGATGTGGGAACTCTAAAAGATTTTTGGCTTGTAATGAAGGAGAAAATCAAGAATATCGAGATGCGTATTATCACAAGAAAAGATATTGAAGAGAGGACAACGCCGAGCAATATTAAAACTTTCAAGGGTACAATGTCTGTGCACCAAGTTTTGTGGTCAGCAAGTAGTTTACGGATGACATTTAGAAAGCTCAGTTGCTTCTTTTGTCCAAATGGAATCACGTGTACCCACGGCTATCATTTGGGATATATGGATGTACCCGAGGATACTATTCCGCAGGAACAAGAACAGGTGTTGCATGATTTTCTGGACACAAATACTACTCCCGAAATGATTGAAGAAGTAACTAACTCACCCAAGAGATATCTGACCAGCTTTAATAATGTAGAAGATATTCAACATTCATATCCAGACACACAAAAAGTTTCAGTTTCACCAAAAGTGAAAATACTGTCTGATGTTCGATTACACTGGTCGAATACTAGTTTTAGTTTCAAGACTCCAACTCACAAACAGCAGAGATTTCAATCAAATTTTGAAAATTTTATAACTTCAAACAAAATATCAAAACCGGCCGATTCAAGTGCAATTATGTTAGAAGACAAGAAAAAAACTAAAGGTGAAAATCAAAATAAGGAAAATTTTTTTGAATCTGATGACGATGATGATTTGAATATTTTTTAATCTATGAAAGTGACTGAAATGACTTTTTAACTTTATATTTTGGTTTCGTTTACACTTTTTTTTTAGTTTTTATTTGTTATTTACTATAATAATGATAATATGAGTACAAATAGATATCGAGAATTATAAAATACTATAATAATGTTAAAAGTAAGATACCTACAGATTTATTTACGAAGTTGATTAAAAATGTTGTTTTTTTTTTAGATAGATACACAAGAAATAAAAAAAGAACATAAACAAGTAGAATGTTTATTACCTACTTATATACTTATCACATTTTTTATAATTTTTATGTGTCTTTTCAATTCGTTTTGGCCGTTTAGATCTCTGTCTAAAAAATAACTTAATATTGAAAGTCCAAAGTTCCTATTTTTTTAGATTTTTTAATTTCACTTGTCTTTAAAAGATAATAAAAGTGTTTTTGCAGTAATTAATGTAAAACACCAATAAAAGTAAAATTATTTTAAGATCATTTGTAAGTCTGATTTATAATTGTGTTCACTAATTAATAAAATGTTAAAAAACATTACCCAGACTTTTAATGTAATCACAAAACTTTTTGTAATCATTACCAGTACGATCGTATCACTACCATCTTCCCTGTTGTCATTACCATCACTATCAAAGTCATTACCAGTTCGAAAAAAAAATTAAAACCCTTATAACTTCTAAGTTTATGTGTGCAATTGGCTATTAATTGGCAAATACATAAAGAATTATGCATATTTTAGAAATACAGGTCTAGTTTTGAAGTAAAAAAATTTCTGTCATTTTCGCCAAATTTGCACGAAATGGAAGAATTACCCAAATACACACATCAAATGTGTCTAAGGATCAATTATGTTTTAGAGTATCGCCGCAATTGACGATGATTATTTTAACTTTTTTGGATTGTTATTGATTCTTTTTAGTTAATTTCACTATTTGAATAAAGAATTTTCTTTAAATTTTGATTAAAAATAGAAAGTCCTATCGTCAATCAGGATTCCTATAAAAGTGTGTAATAGAGTTTTTTACAAAACCTGCTGCAGATTACAATTTCTGCATCGGAATTGAAAAAAAATGCATCGATATGGAGCGACGACATCATTTGACACGAGTAGAGATGATGAGAGCCGTCGGAATTTTGCAAGCTGGTTCCAGATAACGTACTGTGGCTGTCGCTCTTGGCACTACACAGAGCGTCATAAGCCGCCTCTGGACACGCTATCGCATCACGGGCAGCGTGAGGACGATCTCGCATCACCACTCGCAGACAGGACCGGTACATCCAAAATACTGCTCGACAGAATCGTACCATGACCGCCATGAAGTTGGTTACGAGGCTCCACAGCACTTCAGGCTTGCTGATAAGTGAACAAACCATCCGAAATCGTTTACGTGAAGTGGATCTGCGTTCCTGAAGGCCGCTGAGAGTTCCACCTATATGTAGCACCCCGTAATCGTAGGGCCCGTATACAATGGGCTCGCGAACACAGAAATTGGGAGGAAGAAGACTGGTGTTGTGTTTGCTTTCCGATGAATCTCGTTTCGGTGTGAGGCCGGATACAAGACGTGCTCTAGTTTTGAGGACCTATGGACGTCAAGATCATTTGGAATTTGGTCAGGAAATTCATATGGAGAACAACATGGAGAACAACAAACAATAATGGTTTGAGCCGGTATTTGAGTCGGTAGAAGAACCGACCTCGTTTGGATCAACCTCAATGCTCAGATTTATGCGGAGAGGATTGTTTCAGACGTGATCATCCCTTTGAGAAGACGGTTGGGTGATTCGTTTCGACTAATGCATGACAATGCACGTCCACACACGTCTAGAGTCGTAACACGCACTCTTGCCGATGCTCGCATCAACGTTCTGTCGTGGCCTGCTCAATCGCCAGACCTCAACCTAATGGAGCACGCATGAGATATTCTCCAAAGAAAAGCTCTGCCGAGTATGGACGACGAGCATACCCACAAAAACTTTTTGACTTGTTAGAAAGAACGTGGGCAGCCATTCCTCAAAGTGATTTTGATGAACTGATTTTAAGCATTCCAAATCGCCGTGATTCGTGTCAATGGTGGAAACACAGATTGTTGACTTTTATCTCTACAATAAAATAAAAAAAAAATCCTCATTTATTCCTTTTTTTGTGATTAGTTGACGACATTAACTTAGGTTAATTTCCCACGCGGGGCGAGCGACCGATGCAGCGACACTGGGAGCTGCGTCGGTCTCAGCTCCGCGAGGTCCTGGTGGCGGAATGGCGGGACAGGCTTTTACGCCCTACCGCCGGCCTCGCTATTGTCGGGGCGATCCGACCAGTGCTCGACGAATGGCTCGGGAGGAGGCACGGCTCCCTGTCGTTTCGGGCGACGCAGGTGCTCTCGGGGCATGGTTGCTTCGGGAAGTACCTGTGTCGCATAAACAGGGAGCCGGACGCTCGGTGTCACCACTGCGTCGACTGTCGGGAGGACACGGCGTGGCATACGCTGGCAGAGTGTGCCGCTTGGGAGGAGCCGCGCCGTGCCCTCATCTCAGGGGTAGGCAGTGACCTATCGTTGCCGGCCGTGGTCGAGTCTATGGTCGGCAGCGAGGAGTCCTGGGACGCGGTGGTTTCCTTCTGCGAAACAGTCGTCTCGCAGAAGGAGGCTGCGGAAAGGGAGTGGGAGATCTCGTCCCCTCACCCCGCCCGCAGCAGGCGCACCGGGCGTCGGCGGAGGGCGGACAACGCCCTCTTCCAGCCCCCCTAAATGGGTCCAGGGGCGACGGACTTGGGGACGTCCGTCGCCCCCCACACATCTGGACCCGAGGCGGCGGCGCGTAGTGTTCCACGCGCGCCCCTCTTAGACGTCGCGGGGGGAGTTTAACACCTCACTCCCCCCTGACACGAGGAGAGGCCCGCTGGAGCGGGCCAGCACCAGCCGGGGGTTGCGGAAGTATCGTTCGTTCCCGCGACCCCCGGCGTAGGTGAGAGAGGGAACACCGGGGTGGTTTTTAGTCAGTAAATTTCCCACAATTTGCAAAAAATATTTTTTTTTTACAAAATATAGGGATACGTTGTTAACTTAAAAATAGAATAAAAATAGGAATTAAAGTAAGGAGCCAGTCTGGAAGACTGGATTTGGTAAGTATTAATTGGATAATTTTGTATAGTTAAAAATGTATATATATGATCCCTAGACACTTTTGATGTGTGTATGTTTGCTGCTAAATATTCTTTTAATTTTAAACATTGGTTACTAAGCCACATATTTTGTATCTAGTTAATACCTACAGAGCTACCGGCATCATGTCTTAGCTACAACTTCGTGATACATAAATAGCTGCATGGTTGCGCTGCTACTCGCCTTACTTATGTCATTCCTAGAGCTTTGTCGGGCATATCACGAAGGTGATGCAATGTCCGGAGCATGACCCGGCGAATATACTGTAGTGATATCTTTATGATCTTAATTACATGGTGTCTAAGTTTAAAATGATTACGCTTTAAGGATTAGCCAATAAAGGATATCATTCATTTCGTACCCAAAAATAAAAACCAGAAAAAAAACAATGTTTTCTTATGGGAAATATGTAACACCTCCAGCATTTTTTACTATTACTATGAAACTCTACAATTAACCCCTCCCTGGCTGCTATTTGAGATTTCGTCTAAAGACGCAAACAGTCTTTAAACGAATGTCTAAAATACTGTTGGCAATAATATGATTAGTTTTAGCCAGGGGGTTAAGTAGATATGTTGTAATAGTTAAAACATGTTCGGGATGTTATATGCAATTAAAAGTTGGTATTTTTGAAATGTTATGCTTAAAACGCTTGTTATAAAAATATCAAATTTATTTACATATAAAATTACAGTTGTTGCAAACCTTGACACTCTAAAACTGGTGTTCTATGTTCAAGCTCATACGCGAAAAAACGGGATCTTGCCGTGGGAAATAGCCCTAAGGGCTCTTTACTAGTTGACAAATGAAAATGAATCATTTTCAATTACGTATTCGCGAATGGTCTCACAGGTTTTCCCTAACAGGTGTTCAGCTTCAAGCAGGATTTATGCTGGATGCGTAGGGTATGTATTATGGCACGTATCTGTAACAGTAGTGCGTTGCATTCATAGATAGAAGTGCGTAAGCAGAGAAAGCTTATTAGCTATTCTCTTGCTAGTACGACAGATGACGATTAACACTCGCAAGCAGTAGGCAAAATCTTAGGATTCCGAGGACTACTCCCACTTAAATTGAAACTTACGAGTATTAATTACCACACACAGTTATTCAACTTAAACATGAAATGAACTAGATTTTTTTCTTGCATACGATGTAGATTTAATGACATTGATTTATTACCATTATTTGTATATTATTTTGTAGTTGTGTTGAAATGCATTTGCCGCAAAAACCATCGAACTAAGTCGTATTACTGATATAAATCAAGCTCGCGAAGTCTTGTAACGATATAAAAACATTTCATCACTTTATTTAATTCAGTCTCATTGGGGACTGAATAATTGATTGGATGTTTGTGAACTTAACATATTTGGTGTGAATTGTTATGTGAATGGTTGCACTTTGAATGCGTTCATCTAGTAATTGATACGAGTAGCATCGAGTGTAACTGCAGAATGACACAACTGCGCAGCATTAAATTGTCTTCAATGCCCGGAATATCTTTTCGTATTGTGTCCACGCGTTAAGTGGTGCAATTGTCGCTACAGCGCTTACATACGTAAAGCGGTGTAAAGCGCAAGTCACTTGACGGGTGGCTGTTCATTATAAACACATGTGCATAGTGCTCTATTTGTAATTGGTATCAGTTTGTGACGGCAGCGGTGTGGTGATCTCACCAGCGTGAAACGATTTGTGCGTTAGAGAATATTTTAGCGTAGAGGGCATTTCTAGAGGCAATACAAAGCAACGAGACAACGCGATAACTGCCCTGATGCCCTGGGCATGACGACAATATTAACACTATTAGATCGTAGGGTATCAACTCAAGCGTTTTTTCTTTTTCTGATTTCTTCTCGGCTTTTGAGATCTATATAGGAAAAGTGGTGGCCCAGTGGTAACGGCCGCGACCAGCGAGTTGTAGGTAGTAGGTTCAAACCCAGTGAGGCGCTTTACTTTGAGAAAATTGTTTCATCACCACTGCCACCAATGCACCATCTACCAACACGCGCTGGGCCCGCATGGTGGATTATGGCCCACTCCCTGTCATTGAGAGGCTGTGTCCCAGCAACGGGAACATCAAGGCTGATTATGCACGTGATATGTAAAATGATCCCTAGTTCACATCAACAGACTGATTTGAGAATTGAAATGGTTACACCTCATTTAGCATAGGTAGTTTAAGGCCCGACGCACACTGGAGGCACGGCACGGCAGGGGATCCTTCGGCATCCCTACATGTAAGCGCACACTGGCGGTAACAATGCCGTGGCATCCTTAAGTATGCCGCGACGTCCTTAATCAGACCGAAGCGTCCTTAGGCATGCCGAGGCGTCCGGCATGCCGAGGCGTCCGGCATGCCGAGGGGTCCTTGCTTGTTCGGGCGGGCGCTGTCTTACCGTGGTATCCCGAAGACTGCCAAAGTGTTCCAAGGGATGCCGAACCGTTCCGAAGGCTGCCGATACGGCATGCCTAAGCATCCCGCGGTATGGTTTTTGTACTTACGACCGTTAACATTGAAATTTCAACTTCATTTCCATACTATTAAGTTATATTTTTATATTTGATGTTAAATTCAAACTACTTACATATTGTATTTCATTTTATATCCACGATTTTTCTCGCCATGCATTCCAATGCATCATTGCATTGCATTGCTTGCCATTCAGTCGGTCTAAAAAATACTGGTATTCAGCTACATCCATTTAGACTGGAAGCTGACCTCCACATAATTAGGAAAGGCTTCAGCAAATGATACACGATTTTCTTACGCAACACAGCAATTACTCAAAAAGTTAAGGAAAATCTGTCAATCGACAGGCCTGTTGGTCTAGTGGTCAGTGGCCCTGACTACTATACGCAAGGTAGTGAGTTCGATTCCCACCCAGGACAAATGTTTGTGTGATGAGCACGATCATTTGTTCTTTGTCTGGGTGTAATTTATCTATAATATGTATGTATTTAGAAATATATACATATGTATGTTTATCAGTTGTCTAGTACTCATAGCACAAGCTCTGCTTAGTTTGGGACTAGATAGCGTTGTGTGAAAGTTGTGAAATATTATTATTATTTTTATTCTTCGCCTAAAAATACCTAGCCATGCCGTGCCGCCAGTGGGCGCCGGGCCTAAAAATCATTACCGTGGCCGTAAAAAAATCCAGTCTTGTTACCCAACTTAGTATGCAAGTTTTCGTAAGCTCTTCCTACTAAGGCTTAATCATCTAGCAAGTTGTCATTAAATATTTACTGCTTCATAATCTAACTAGTCATGCATCCTATAAAGTCAAGAACTTATGAAGCGATCTAAGATAGCAAAATTGAATTACTTAAGTGTTTTATTGAGATTGCTATTTATCTTGCTACTAGTTTAAGTGTGAAGTAATACATGCAGGTTATAGATTTTGTAATTTTTTTGATTGATAGTATACGTTCAACAATAAGTATTTTCCTTTTAAACAGTAAGTACCTATGACACTTTTCTAGTTATATCTATTTCTAGGAAAACTAATAGATATGCAAATACACATTGGTGCCGATTCGCTTGTTCACAAACTAAACTAAATTTAGGTTCAGTGCATCTTTTTATTT
The DNA here is from genome assembly GCA_949629135.1 of Eremobia ochroleuca. Lineage (NCBI taxonomy): Eukaryota > Metazoa > Arthropoda > Insecta > Lepidoptera > Noctuidae > Eremobia > Eremobia ochroleuca. The sequence continues at coordinate 9,683,079 of OX451405.1, read as the reverse complement.
CTATTTCAATAAGAAAAAGAGAGAAGATAAATATTAGTTTAGTCCTGTCAATCAAATACTCCATAGACAAGTTTAGACATGATTAAAAAATTGGCTACTAAATATACGTCAATTTACTTTATGCTTAAGCTATGTTTATAAAATGAAATGTCCAATTTACTGATAGCTCCAATCGCGTAGAGACAACTAAATAAATAATACCTGAGGGGCAATTCTCGTAATTTTAAGAACTTTCACAGTCTGATATCAGCCTCAATCTGTCAAAAATACCTCTGATTTCCCTACATTTTTGACAAGTTTTTGACATTGATTGTCGCTGAGATGAGATTGCGGCTAGATTATAAACGGTTTTTAATTACGTGAATTTATCCTTCAGCCGTGCGATTCTGTAAAAATCTCACCGTGAAATCATAAGTGAAGTGAGCAGTGTTAATAGTGTTAATCCCTAATGACAGCTCACTCCACGCTCACTTCACCCAAGTTTTCACGGTGAGATGGTTACAGAATCGCACGGCAGGTTTTCCAGGTGAGCAGGCTAGGTGAGCAGTGGTGGCCCAGTGGTAACGGCTGTGACTCACGAGAAGTCGTAGGTTCAAACCCAGTCAGGCGCTTTAATTTGTATAAATTACTTCATCGTAACTGCTCTCAAAACGGTGAAGGAAAACATCGTGAGGAAACGAATGTCATAGAAACAAAAATTCGAAGACATATGGCATCTACCAACCCGCTCTGAACACGCGTGGTGGATTACGGCCCACTCTCTCTCTGGAGGCCTGTGTCCCAGCAGTAGGAACATTATAGGATGATTTTGTGAATATGTCTTCCAAATATTTTTTTTTAGCTGTAAGTCTTCCATGTTTCAATAAATAAATAATATGTAAAGTCAAAGATATTTTACTAACACTTTTAAACTTATATTATTAAGATGTTTACATTATTGCACACATTAATACGTATCCTCCTGGGTCCGCCATATTTATACGTCAAGATGTCAGAAAGACCGGTTGTCCTTAATAACGGACAAAATGGGCCCTAAGTCCTGAGATTATACAACAGTAATCAACATTTGAATTCTCATTGGTTGACTAAATCAGGTGTAGCAGCGCCGATTTTTAAACGAAAAAACTAATATTGTGTTGGGAAGTACGTTCGGTTATTACAAATGCACCTATATCAGGATTTTATGACATACTATAATTTGTCCGTTAGAATGATAGCTTTATAATAACAGCTCCATAAATATCATGCTTAAACTTGGCAAACATATGGAATTGATTTCACATAAGCCAGCCACTGAAAACGACCAAACTAGGGGTACAGCTCTCGCACCTTTTCTCAGAACTATTGTCAAGGAAAGCGTTTAGGTTCGTCGCGAGTTTGGCGATGGAATATAAAGCAGAGCTGCGACAGCCTGACGCAAGTCGCACAGTGTGACGCATTCCTAACAGCAATGAGGTCAATAATTTGAGTCAAGGTATGTGCACTACTTTTTAGGTACAAGAGTATTTTGTGCTGCATTTGAATTTCAGATTTGGACGTGAAATGTGAAATGTTAAGTAAGTGGTGGGTGAGTAACGATATGAATGAATGTTCATGTTATTCCTGCAACCGGGCATTGAAGGTTATAGAGCCACCAATGTAACTATAGAACAATCGATGCAATATCATTTTATGATTAAAATAAAACATATTCATAACTAGCTGTTGCCCGTGACTTTGTCTGCGATCCAGGGTGAAACGTAGCCTATGTCCTTACCTAAGTCATAGTCTATCTGTGTGCCATAATTAATTCAAATCCGTGTAGCTGTTTTAGTGTGAAAGCGTAACAAACAAACTCACTTTCGCATTTATAATTTTAGTTAGGATTTGTGAACAAAATTAAATTAAACATTTAAATTAACACAAGCAGAAATGAGATTTATTCCCATGACATTAGCAACGAAATTAATCTGATTGACGATTATCTCGACAAATAGTAAGCAATTCGTAAATTGGAGTGATTTAACGAACGTAATCTTAGCACAGCCTTAACCTGTTCAACTTTGATAAAATTAACTTCCAATAATTATATGAGAGCGGTCGTTTCCTGTCTGAACAAAGGGTCAAATAACACTGACCTTAATTTTTTTTTATTCGGTTTGTTTTTTGCGGGACAATATCTTAAGGTCAAGTCGCCCGCCGTAATATTTTGTCACACTATGTTGAACCAAGTACTTTTCACGCTTCTAAGAACTATGGAGTTACAACAGAAAAAAAACAAGAGACATATGAATGCTTCTCTTTAAACGGCTCTTGCAGAGCGAACGCTTCCCACATTTTAAATAGCGGATCGAGGCCAACATTTTAATAAAACCTCGTGAAAAGAGTGCAATGACAATTTGTAGGTTGTACGTTAAAGTTAAGATTTCTGGATTGATACCGGTTTCCCTAAGGTTGGTAGGTTTATGTGGCCATCGATGAGGTCGATATCGGAACAAAATACATGCAAATTCGTACAAAATGGGTGATTTCTCTTTGAGTTTTGAATCGATGTTATTAGACCAAATCAACACATCAATTCGAAGTTGAAACTATGAATCAAACGTGATTCGATTCAATATTGAAAGATTGGCAGCAGATGAATTTCATGAATAATTAACTAAGTAATCGCAATTTTCCTGTTAATTGTGCATTGAAAAGACATCAACGAGCGTTGTGTCTGGTATTATAATTTTATTATTAGATATCAAATTTTTTTTTGCATTCTACTTTATGGAAGTGTATAGAATCTTCACTTTGGATAGACTATAATGTGTGATTACCAACCAGCCCATTTAAAGAGAGAGCTTCTTTAAAATACAATTTTTTACAGTTAACTGACAATTTAGATTCAATGTAGTCCCAGAATGTTAGTAGCGCTACCAACGGTGACTCTGAGTCATCGATAAGCTACAGTTGTACACATGTCACAATATTAGTGTGTACCTACGTGTGTCGTATGACAGTAGTAAAAGGTCACGTATATTCAACGCACGCGCTGAAAAGGTCACACGCAAGCAGTCTCACACACCGTCGAGAACAAATCGAATTAATTATAATAAATGAACGCAGTGTCGAACCTTATTGCTTCAGACGGCTTATTTAAGATGACTGCTTATCTTACATTTTCGTAATAAACGTAATATCAATTTTTAAGGCGTAAATTATATTTATATGCCAGAAACCACTTAAAGGTTGTCCTCGTAAGTTTTTAGTGTTAAATGTCTGTACTGAAATAGTAGTTAATGTGTGACCAGAGGATAAACTGCTAAACTTATTTTGCTTGAATGTGGAACAAGTAATCGTGCGTCTAATTAAAATCGTTACGTCTTTTTTACTTTATTAGGTACAGACGCCAGCACATCAAGCTACTACAATCTGTCAAATTTCTTTAATACATTTTCAACGTTATTGCGTTATTAAGTTTCAAAGTTGATTGTGAAAATTTGACAGTTTCGGGTAGCTTGATGTGCTGGCGTCTGTACAATAGGTACTTTTTGGACGCGTGATGTTATCACTTTTTCTTCCTGTCGCTGGCATGACTGTTTTTAGATTTTGTTGGCCCACAACTTTGCCACATCCACAGCGTCCTCGGCCTCTTTGACTGCTAGTTTTGGGACACAGAGGGCAGGGTAGGAGGTGGGCATAGTTTGCGACATTCATAGCTCGACATCACTAAACAAGAGAGAAGAAGAAGAAGACAATTGCACAAGCTGCATACCATTTTCTTATATTTTATGACGCATGATACATTGTAGTTTTGAAGTCATGAAATTAGTGCAGGGTCAAATTCAATTACTTAGTGAAACCCCGCAGACGTAATGGGTATCTAAAAACGATAAACCAAAAAGAAATTCATTTAATGAAATATTTTTTGGGGCCAACGATCGCTGGTAGTCTAGTTACTTGAAATATCAGTTTAAACATCAGTTTTTTTTATTTGAGTAAACTTTATAGACAGGATAAAAAAAATATTTTCTGAACTCATTCTTCAAGTAACTACCGCAGCAGTCGTTGACCCAAAAAAAAAAAACTCAAAATGTCTTTTTTATGTTAATTGTATCGTCTTTAGATATCGATACCCATCACGCCTGGGGTGTTTCGCTAGCTAATTGTATCGTCTTTAGACATCGATACCCATCACGTCTGGGGTGTTTCGCTAGCTAATTGTATCGTCTTTAGACATCGATACCCATCACGTCTGGGGTGTTTCGCTAGCTAATTGTATCGCCTTTAGATATCGATACCCATCACGTATGCGGTGTTTTGCTAGCTAATTGTATCGTCTTTACATATCGATACCCATCACGTATGCGGTGTTTTGCTAGCTAATTGTATCGTCTTTAGATATCGATACCCATCACGTATGCGGTGTTTCGCTAGCTAATTGTATCGTCTTTAGATATCGATACCCATCACGTCTAGGGTGTATCGCTAGCTAATTGTATCGTCTTTAGACATCGATACCCATCACGTCTGCGGTGTTTCGCTAGCTAATTGTATCGTCTTTAGACATCGATACCCATCACGTCTGGGGTGTCTCGCTAGCTAATTGTATCGTCTTTAGATATCGATACCCATCACGTATGCGGTGTTTTGCTAGCTAATTGTATCGTCTTTAGATGTCGATACCTATCACGTCTGTGGTGTTTCGCTAGCTAATTGTATCGTCTTTACATATCGATACCCATCACGTCTGCGGTGTTTCGCTAGCTAATTGTATCGTCTTTAGACATCGATACCCATCACGTCTGGGGTGTTTCGCTAGCTAATTGTATCGTCTTTAGACATCGATACCCATCACGTCTGCGGTGTTTCGCTAGCTAATTGTATCGTCTTTAGACATCGATACCCATCACGTCTGGGGTGTTTCGCTAGCTGATTGTATCGTCTTTAGACATCGATACCCATCACGTCTGCGGTGTTTTGCTAGCTAATTTAATTTGACCCTGTTTAATACAAAGTTAAATTAGACCACACGGTAACACAGGTTCGGTTCACAGGTACGGTAACAAACACATCTGAAGAGTATGGACTTAGGGATTTCCCGAATTTCGCCATGGGTACAGGTTATTTATTCCGAACTGTGATCTTGAAACGTAGCGTGTACACTACGTGTACTGCTTAGAAAGACGCGCTTGGTTTAAAACCGCTTAGTATATCCACCGAAGTAAGTGCAACTTGCAAGTAACCTTACAGAATAAATCACGGTAAAGTAGAAACGCTAATGGCCGAGTTATAGTTTTATTTATTACTAACTGTACTGTGTGACTGTGTGCGTGTGTGTGTGTGTGTGTGTGTGTGTGTGTGTATGTGTGTACTGTGTGGGAGTACCGGGATAAAAAGTATCCTATGTCCTACTCCAGATCAGGGTGTACTCATGCGCTAAATTTAATTCGTCCACCTTCACCGTGGTCTATCTTGAGGGCGATGTCATCCTCCCTTTATAATATTAGTTTAGAAATATATTTTTAATTGATCAGACCTTTTGAATAGCTTAACCTTATTTGCAATAAGCTCATCCTCATTTCAGCCCAAATTGACCTTTGACTTATGATTATTTTAAGGAGTTCAAGAGACCAAACCTCTTCTATCTATTTGAGCAAGCTTTCTAAACTTTCCTCAATTTTTGCTATTCCATAAGGTTTTCTTTTGCTATCGAAAACATCAATGAAATTCTATGATTCTTGCATCAACACAAATGATAAATGATTTCTGCCAGTCGATTCTGGAAAAATCTCACCGTGATAACTAAGGTGAAGTGAGCTTAGAGTGAACTGTGAGTCATGCTGATGCTAGGGATTGACACTATTGACGACTCACTCCACGCTCACTTCACCCAAGTTTTCAACGTGAAATGGTTACAGAATCCCACGGCTGTAAATTGCTTGCAAAAAAAACTTTTATAAGTCAATAGAAATAACAACATTTAACAAAAAACTAGACGAGGTTGGTGAAGCAAAAGTTAAGAACCATCCATCAATCCTGGCCACACATTCGCCGGTCATCTCTCACCATCAACTTTGAGCTTCGGAACGCGCACGCTGGCAGGCAGCGCCGCGCACGCGCCGTTCTGTTGCACAACAATTGGCAACCTTGTGAAGGACGCGCGTGCGTTCGCCAGGAAAATGGACGCCATCGCTGTTGTACGCATTTTCATGAGCTAGCTACCAGGCCGAGGGTAGTTCAAGGGTGGACGATTGAGGTTGCCTTCGGTTTCCGTAGCAGTGAAATAATGCGTAGATGTTGCATAATATAAAAATATTGTATGTTGAAAGGCGTATCGCAGAATAACAATTATTTATGTTGTAGTTAACGAAAAAAATACAATGTAGGGGCAGTTATATCTAAAACTTGTTTTGCTCGTATTATGATACGATATTAAAAATGTGTATAAGGCTAATATTTTTCAAAATCAAACTATGTATTTCGAATCTCGTCAATTGGTAGAGGAGAACTAAATAAATTATTATTAATTTAAAAATTAATCAAAATGAAATTGGCAAACACGCCTCCATTTATGTTTAAATTAATTTATTAACATTTTGAGTGTACTTTCGAACTCGAAGCCACATTTAACATTTGGCTGCAAATTATGATCATACTCATCTCTAGAAGACAAAATCGGGCAAGCATTTGGTTCACTAGACATGTTCTAACGCCAGTAATATTGATGCCTTAAAGCTCTCTAAGGCCTGTAAGTCTGCCGCATCACTGATAATATTCGAAATAATATTACATAAATTATCTAAAAATCTTCATACACTGCGTTTACTGAAAATCATAATTATTTTCGCTTACCATTTTTCACAATACTACCGCCGGCAGAAATTGCCAACGTCTACCGAGACAGACATAATCAACAACAGCTGAGCCCATAAAATATGTTACGTTGGGACAATCTTGCTTCGCTACACAAAACAAAGATTGATATGGTGTGCCACACTTTGTCGCGGGCTAACGACGTACCATTAGCCGTCAGTCAAAATAGTGCACGACCTCCGTCCTTGCGAATACATTCACCTGAGAAAACTGCCCGTTGTCATGCAAATGAGATAGACACAGACGAATAGAGGATAATGGGAGACTTACAAATCGCTGCCGTTGAAACAAGTTAACCGTATTTGTATCTGTCTGCATTCATTTTCAGTTGTTTGAAAATAGTTTGCAAACTTGAAATACTTTAAGGAAGCAATGCATGTTTTCAGGAGTGTTTAAACACTTTTTCAGTAGGTAACCTTATTTTTGCTCACTATTTTCAAAACAGGGGTTCTACTGCCTAAGCACGAAGTTTTGGCAGAAGTTTCCTACACCGTATCACTCTTATGGACATAAGATTACTTCGATTTCCGAACTAAGAATGAATGACAACAAGATTTGACAGTTGTACCTACGCCCGATGTGTTCTTGTCCATCCGAAAAATTGAATTTGGCACTTGCTTTGACGGATCACCTACGTTCGGATGGGCACGTATCTTCGTTGACGGACTTAGATAGTTATTGTCCCCCAGAATTATTATAGGTCTGAGTCTAAAAGGGCCATAAAAATACGTAAATCAAAAAGAATTTCTAGTTCACAGAAATAGATACATGAGAACACGCTTGTGAAGACTAGTTTTTCATTGCAAATGAAGCAAATTGTATGTGTACACATGTCATTTCGTAATTGTAACAAGTTTTATGTCCGACGGGCTTGTTTAAATGTCGGCGACTTTCCTCGAATAAACGCCGAACTAAACTGGACCATTATTGCTGTTTAGAGCGATTTGTAACGAGTGACGAAATAACAACATGTTTGTTAATTTGCAAAAGAATTAGATTGTAGGGGGATTTGTTTATTGAAATTAAATGATGAGTGATTCATCAATTGCATTACTTGAGCTAAGTAACTTTAATAAACACTAACTTTGTCGTTTTTTTTTTATCTCAAATAGTAATAATTGACGTGTTTTGTTATCTTTTTATTTTAACCCATTGAAGGAGACATTATTGAAGTTTTTTGTGTTTGGCGTGTTAAAAAATACCATAACAAAATTGTTAAGGTATTTTTTGCATGCTGAAAGAAGTATGCAAAATATGTGGAACATATTTAAGACCTTTTTGTTCCATATTTTATGCAAAATATACAACGTGTAACGTTAAATGCGCAAAACCTCAGACACCCCAACTGATTTTTAATTCAATTGACCTATTTCAGAGAGAAAATAAGTCATTAAAAACATTGTAAAGGTTTTATGTGCTGTTTTAGTTTTACTGGCCATTGTGATCGTTTCTTGCATCTGTGACGACGCTTTACCGAGGGAGGAGTCTTCACCGCGCCGCTGCGCCACGCTGACATTGGCTTGCTTGACCTATTAATAAATCGACACGACAACGTTTTTAATGAAGATTTTTTGAAAAATGTGACCTATATTAAACAGTGGCTCAATTAATTCTGCTCGTTATTCTGATGAAACTATTTTCAGGTTTTGCGCATTTAACGTTACATGTTGTAGATATTCTATTCTGGATACGCCCTAAGGGCAGGACATAGCTGTTCGCAAAACCTAATGTACACTACAAACACCGGCTGTATTATGTACACTTTCCTATGATCCACAATAAAGATGATTTGATTTGATTTGATTTGGATACTCATCGTAAAGATATCATAGCGTTATTTGCATTGTCGGGTGTAAGCGTAACAGCATAATCAGCTTATCACGTTCCCACTGCTGGGACTCAGGCCTCGTCTCTGTGAGAGGGAATGGGCCGTAATCCACCACAATCGGGTAATCGGGAGTAAACTTCTTTGCTATTTCTAGGGTAGGCTGGCTTACACACGCACACTAAACGAGTCTATGTCATCTTGTCATATTTCACGTTTTACTCGTAGTTACACCTCTAAAATATGTCCATTTACTTTTTCACAAGTAAAGTTTAATGAATCTAAATGCATAACATTCTTACAATCATAGCGATGTCAATAACAAAGAAGCAGACGGTTAACAAGTGTAATCCCATGTTTGGGTTGAACACTGAAATTGCGTTATTTGTATCATATTTTTTCTGAGATGCATCTGTTATCATTAGCAAAGATGAACAGTCAATGTCGTATTGTGGTCTAGGATCGCTAGTCATTATACGTCTAAAACATGTCAATTTACTAAGTAAAGTTGAATGAGTCTAAATGCATAAGAACACAATAATAGCGATGTCAATACCAAGGATAACGTTAGCAAGATTTGCATGTGAAATTTAAACTGAAATTATTAATTACTGATACTTTCGCCACCATTAACATCGTGACAAATGCCAGTGTCAATACATTCCCAATATACCTATGAGCATTCGTCGCCTTGAGCCTTTAAGATCACTTCAATCAAGCGAAAATATTCAAACCACCCATTGTTATGCAATAATTGTTTCCACTTCACAAATATGATCTCTTTTAGCGGCATTTTAACCGTGAAGATAGGCAAATAGAAATCCTGAAAAACACGTTATTTCGTGAATTGAGCGAAGAATCGGTGTGACCGCGATGTTTCATAGGCCATGTGTGTTGCAAGTAGCCGCATTGTTTACGTGGCATTGTCCAGTCCTCCCATCGGCCCGCTCGTACGTGCGTACTTGAATATATTTAAATTTGGAGATGCCACCAGGATGAGGCAAGCGTTCCACCAACTAGTATAAATGCTGTTAGTGTCAAACTAAGGGTACAGTTCACAGCTCTAAGCATCCCTGAACACATCTCAGCAACCAGCAGCAGACATGGCATTCAAGGTACGGAGCGCAGTGCGATCTGTGAAGTGTATTACAGTGATTTTGAAACAGTGATAAATAATCATAAAAAGTGATAAAAACATCATTTTCATAATACTGGAAAATGTCAATAAAAACAATACTACCTAATAGACAAGTTATCGTAATGCAAAAAGGAATAAATCTCGTAATAAATTATCAATTTCCATTACAGTTGGTGGTCCTCTCCTGCCTACTGGCTATCGCTCACGGCAGCGCGGTGCCCGCCGTCGCATACGCGGCGCCTGCCCCCGTCGCAGCCAGGCTCGAGGAGTTCGACCCATTCCCACAGTACAACTTCGGATACGATGTGGCGGACTCTCTCACCGGCGACTACAAGAGTCAGACGGAGCAGCGCAGTGGCGACCTGGTGCAGGGACAGTACTCGCTGGTGGAACCTGACGGCACGCGCCGCATCGTGGACTACTCCGCCGACTCAGTGAACGGTTTCAACGCGGTGGTGCGCAAGGAACCGCTGGTGGCGGCCGCGCCCGCAGTCGTCGCTGAGCCCGCGGTAGTGCCTGCCCGGTACGCGGCTGCACCAGTAGCCGTCGCCCAGCCCGCTCCGGTCGTCACCGCTGCAAGATTCACGGCTGCACCCGTGGCCGTCGCTCAGCCCGCTCCAGTTGTCACCGCTGCGAGATTCACGGCTGCACCCACATTCGCCCGCTACGCCGCAGCACCGGTCGCCGCTCCTGCCCCAGTCTACGCTCGCTACGCTGCCGCCCCCGTGGCCGCTCCTGCTCCGGTTTACGCCCGCTACACCGCTGCTCCCGTAGCTGCTGCGCCCGTAGCCGCCGCTCCTGCCCCTGTATACGCCCGCTACGCAGCCGCTCCCGTCGTAGCATCCCGTTACGCCTCCCCTGCTGTAGCGGCTGCTTACAGTGCGGCGTACACTTCTCCGTTCGCCGCGTACACCGCGCCGTATGCCGCGTACACTGCTCCATTTGCCGCCTACTCTGCCCCCTACGCCACCCAAGTAGCTGCTGCCTACACTGCGCCTGTAGCCGCATACAGTGCCCGTGTAGCGGCCGCATACACGGCTCCCGTAGCTGCGGCGTACAGAGCGCCCGCTCCCACGGCGCTCGCCCCCGCGGTCTCCACCGCCCGCGCTCCTCCTGCCAAAATCGTAGAATCTGCCGCTGCAGGATACCGCTACCCTTGAATGCCATACTCTGATATACTCCAAATGATGCCTGTATACCTCTAAAGACTTGACTTGTATATACGACTAGTTCTAATTATTTTTCTTTTTTTACGAAATGAAATAAAACGAATGAGATTTTAAGTTATTGTTTTTATGGGACGATTGAATCTGAAAAGTGAATAATTAAAACATTTTATTTGAAACAACCTCCTGGTTACTGAATGTAACTAATTTTGAGTCGACACTAAAAAAGGTCATTGGGCATAATCTGACCCGGTTTGTGAAAACGTGCGTACGAACCCAAACTAGATTTAACTTGTAAAGTTATACCCCACTTTTAATTTCATGTACTTTTTTTTTTTAACTACGGGAGTGAAAATTAACAGGTCAATAAAAAATCGATATTTATTCCGGCCGTAACGCCTAACAGGAAACTCTGGTGCGGAATATACAGCGGCCATAACGCACGGACGAGCACACTCTGATATACAGCGATCGTAAGTAACGTTTGCATGTTAACGTTCGCGGTGCAACTTTAATTGTCACTCCAACATGATATCACCGTGATAATCAGGAGTAACTGTCTGCATAACGTAAGGGCATTGCCTAAAACTGTGACCGCTCTGGAATGCAGCTGTGACAGTTCACTAGACAAAACCCCTTTAACTAATGGCCGTGAAACCATCGCCAATCTAGCGTACGAAATTAATTTGTTCTAAGGCATACCACGCTAATGCGACCTAGCACGTAGGTACACACATTGACATACATGTTTTGCGACTGCTTTAGTATCTTTGAGTTGTTGAAATATTTGGGATTCTCCATTAGCTGATCCGTCGAGAAAATCACAAATAGCTCTTACAGCTTATTGAGATTAAAATAAGTAAGGCTTACGCTAACCAATGATTGATACAGTTGAGCTATCTCAGCTTACCACCAGGTGTTGTCCTAATATAAGCGACCGTTATTAAATAGGACAAAGGGTCAGGTCGTATATCTATGTCGCAGATGGATTGTCGAATCCGCTGTTTTACATGACCGCTAGCTGTTTTACAAAACAGCTCCGTTATGTAAATCAGTTGAACGACGACTATATAGGATCAAATAGTCAGGTTTTTTAAAATAATTAAATTTCAAATAAAATACGTTTGTTTAATAACGGCACGGTTCGTGCAGTATTAGCTGCTCGTTGGCGCTACGTTTTGCGGGTTCAATTCCCACACAGAACAAATAATATATTATAGTGGTGCACAATAAAGACGAAACAGGCAGTGACCACTAAGTACGCTTGGTTATTGAGCGATTTCAGACCTTCAGTATGCTGCGCCGTAAATCAGATGTGTTCGATTAATTTAAAAGACTGCTACTAGATTAATTATTATTATATTGGTTTTAGATTACTTAATTATAAAAAAAAAAAAATATTATTAAATTAACTATTATTAAAAACCTGTGTTGTCCCAGTGCAGGGCAAAGGCCTCTCTACTCTCTTTCCACTTCTCTCTGTTTCAAGCTGCTAAGAACCAGTTCTTGTTGAAGGAGTCCAGCTCATCCCGCAATCTCCGTCTGGTCCGGCCGCGATGTCGCTTGCCATTAAGAGGGACCCATCTGCTAATTACTTGCCTACCACTGTGTCGGACATGGAGCCTGTTTAGATTTAGCAGATCCTTAAACGGACATTTACAAAATACGACGAACTTTTGTAATCCATCACCCACATAATGCACTTTGTGTGGCTTTTAGTCTGTGCTAAATAAATATATTTTCTTTCTTTCTATGTACACACGTTCATTTGTTCTAATGTAATAATGGGCTAACAACTCGTGGCTAGTTACACGATGCGCTTATCTTTAATTCAACGTTAGCTGTTGCTACATGACTTTGGTTGGTGCCAAAGCGAACTGTGCGGTATTTTAGGAGAAGGTTATACCTATGTTTCCAGTCGGGAGTGCGGCAAATGTACATATATCTCCAGGGCATCCGACTAGAAGAAAAAGTAGGGTTTTAGTCGGTAGGAGTCCGATAGAACCCTCCGTTCTCCCCAGACGGAGGGTAAGGAGTTTGTTATGTTGTAATTATTTATAGTATTTTTAAGTTATATTATTATAGTATTGTATTTGTGACCATTTTGTATGTATTAGTTAATAAGTATGTTTGTATTGTTTTTTCTATGGGCCTTAGTTGCCTGAAATAAAGGAATAAATAAAATAAATAAAAGGAGAAGGTTATACATTAAACACCATAATACGGGGGCTCAGAACGTAACTGACTGTCGTCTTATTCCTGATAAATGGGATTTTCCATTCTTCTTGACCAGTGAGCGTTGAAGAAATATATAAAATCCTCTAACCCTGAAAATAACTTCTTTTTTAGGTAATGATTTGTCGGCTGAACCTATAGCGGTTTTTTTTACATGACTGCGTGACAGCAAGGATAGGGTTGTGTTTTCATGCGTATCTACGAGTTATGTAGGTATGTATCTTTCTATATGGGATTCTTTATACCTTCGAAGCATTTTAACGGCTGGCTAGATTAAAATACATGAGGTGTCTATCGACTCCTTTGGGTCCCCCAATGGTTACAGACTAGGTTTTGTTTTTATAAAAATAAAATGGCGGATTTTAGACGTTATATAGTGGTGGATCAAAATAAAGGGCTTGAGAAGACGATTCAAAAATGTAACACAATAAACGGTTTAAAAAACAATGGTTGCATCGAATCTGAGATTGAATTAAAATAACTGCCACGAACTGCATCAGACTGCTTGATAAGCAGTGACCGGAGTAGGTAGATTGAAATGGGGTCATTGATCCGAAACATATATATTAATATGGACTTTCCTCCGTAATTTTGGAATTGGTTGATTATTAACAAAAAAAAAAAAAACCGGAACTTAGGTAGGAATTGTGTTAAAATGAGCAATATTATATTATTTATATCATTTTTTTTAACGGCACAGTCACGATTTGACACAACCCAGCGACCAATCAGAACAAAGGATCATGGGTGGTGCACTAACCGGTTATCAAAACGATGCGTACGCCCACCGACGACATCCCAGTTAGCTCACTCATTTACTTCGGTTCGTAGAGTGCGCTTCTTTGTTTGTTACTGTGTTGTTAAAACGTTACTTGACCCTCGCATGTGTACATACTGACTTCTGGAATCTGCTCAAAAATTGTTTTTATTATTCAAATTAATAATAAATGACTTTAGTTTTGATACCTACCTTTAAATTTTGAATTGAGTAGTAATAATATCACTACCAACATTAACAATATTTAATCGGATCCGGAAATACCGGAATTGCTTTCCGGGAAAATAGCTTATCCATGTTATTCTTTCTGTGGGCATTTATGATACAAGTACCAAAAATCAATCTACCTACTCCGATCACTGTTGATAAGGGCGTAACATTATATGCCTATAATATTATGTATCGATAACATGAATATCTTATTTTATTTTTTAAGGGATAATAAACAACTACATGTATACTCGTAGTACATAAGATAATACAATTTTCAGAACGATGAAATCAACAAAAGAGCGGTGGGTCTGAAGCACTACTACTGAAATATATAAAGATTTTCTTATTTCTAGGCATAATAGAAAATGAAAGTGATTATGGATCTAATAAATTTATTAGATTCATGGTTCGTGACTGTCGCGAGCATTGTTTATGTCTGTCCGTTTTTAATTTGTGGACGTGAAGTGCGTTTATTAATGTCAATGTTTAACACTGCGGGACACTTAACGCCCCTCGACGTAATAACAATAAAACTTCTATTGTGTCTCGTTCAATGTGTTAATAAATAAATTAGTTTTCGTTCACTACATTATCAGCTTTTATTTGTTTCTGCGCTAATTAAATAAGAAGGTATATTCGTATATTTCTAGTCGCCACCTCCTGGTATAGGTAGTATTAATTAGTGTGGACGACTTGCCCACGTATTTATTAGTGTTTTGTCACACAGATGGAAGATACCTCTATAATTAATCTTTTTGAGCATGAAGTAAAAGACCACCATTTTTCCTTCTTGTAGCACACTTCTCTTTTTATTGTTATTACCTTTTTTAAAAATCCTGCACAGATAATATAAAAAGAAGGTGACGGATACACTCACATTACAGAACAATTAGTACTACCTATGTATATCATGAGCTGACAACTACTATAAAAAGAAGAATAGTTGAAAAGTGATATAGCACTAACTACCAGTCCTCAGCTGTTCAGAGGGTTTGTTATTGATTGTTTATGTATTGCCAGTTCGATACGACAGAGGTGAGTTCATAGATTAAGTATTTTGTTTAGCGAAAATTGTTCAACGTCGTGCGCCTCTGCCTAACTCTGCAACACACCGTACACCGCTCGTAAAGCATCAATGACACTGCATTGATAACAAATTCCATTCATTGACTATGTTTTTATGTGACGTTATAGCTACAGTGACTTATATCAGCCAGATACAGTTAAACTTCGTGGCAATGCTGCCAGCCTTTTGGGCACTTTTCCCGCTGACAGCGTTGCGGACAAATTTTTTGATGCCCTATGATTCCTTTACCCTTGTTATGTTTTATATACATCTACATATCATTATGTTAAGTATTTTAGCTTAAACATGTTTAATGTTATGTTAAGAATGGTTAGAGCAATTATAATTATTTTACAATTTTCCTTCACATGACGAGGCATTGCTCCACCATCGTCGTTCCCGCGTTGCGCGCTCGACGCCGACGGCCCGCGGCCGCTCGTACGTGCGTACTTGAATATATTCAAATTTGGAGATGCCACCAGGATGAGGCAAGCGTTCCACCAACTAGTATAAATGCTGTTAGTGTCAAACTAAGGGTACAGTTCACAGCTCTAAGCATCCCTGAACACATCTCAGCAACCAGCAGCAGACATGGCATTCAAGGTACGGAGCGCAGTGCGATCTGTGAAGTGTATTACAGTGATTGTGAAACAGTGATAAATAATCATAAAAAGTGATGAAAATGTGAAAATAATCTTGTATAAAAGCTATTTAGCATTTGAATGCGGACCTAACATTATTTACATTTTTGAGTTAAAAATCATTTATCGAACGTAAAAATAATGGGAATAGTATGACTCAAGAGAGATGTCAATGTCTCCAACCGCGTGTAGGCGTTTCTTTGTAAGTTTATATGCGACTAAAGCTGTGCCATTTTTCTTTTCAGTTGGTAGTTCTCTCTTGCCTCCTGGCCTTCGCTCACGGCAGCGCAGTGCCCGCGGCCATCGCCGCCGCGCCCGTCGCTTACGCGGCCGGCCCCGTCGCAGCCAGGCTGGAAGAATTTGACCCTCTGCCGCAGTACAACTTTGGATACAACGTTGCTGACTCTCTCACCGGTGACTACAAAAGCCAGACTGAGCAACGTAGTGGAGACCTGGTGCAGGGACAGTACTCGCTGGTGGAGCCTGACGGCACGCGCCGCGTCGTAGACTACTCCGCCGA
Source organism: Eremobia ochroleuca (assembly GCA_949629135.1). Lineage (NCBI taxonomy): Eukaryota > Metazoa > Arthropoda > Insecta > Lepidoptera > Noctuidae > Eremobia > Eremobia ochroleuca. The sequence continues at coordinate 9,666,657 of OX451405.1, read as the reverse complement.
CTCAGTGAACGGTTTCAACGCGGTGGTGCGCAAGGAGCCGCTGGTGGCGGCCGCGCCCGCCGTCGTCGCCGAGCCCGCCCGGTACGCCGTCGCCCAGCCCGCTCCAGTCGTCACCGCTGCGAGATACGCGGCTGCTCCCGTCGCCGCTCCTGCCCCAGTCTACGCCCGCTACGCCGCTGCACCCGTACCCGCAGCGGTCGCTGCCCCTGCCCCCGTCTACGCTCGCTACGCTGCCGCTCCCGTAGCTGCCCCTGTCGTAGCTGCTCGTTACGCTGCCGCTCCCGTAGCCGCCCCTGTCGTAGCTGCTCGTTACGCTGTCGCTCCCGTAGCCGCCCCTGTCGTAGCTGCTCGTTACGCTGCCGCTCCCGTCGCCGCCCCTGTCGTAGCGGCCCGCTACGCCGCCGCCCCTGTAGCGGCTGCATACAGAGCCGCCTACCCCGCTCCAGTGGCTGCGGCCTACTCTGCCTACCCAGCCCCTGTGGCTGCCGCATACAGCGCCTACCCTGCTCCCGTACCTGCCGCGTACACCGCAGGCTGGTAGATCGTCACCTCATGCCTCTGACAAACGGACGCTAGCAAAAAACTAAAGACTTGATTTGTACATACCACTAGTTTTAGTTAGTTTTGTTACTTTTTACAAAAAGAAATAAATGTTTGAGATTTAAATATTTTATTTTTATTTAACTGTTTAATTGTTTCACGTAATCTCAGAAGTATTAAAAGTTGTCATCTGTGGTTAATAGAAACAGCAAGTGTTTTTTCCGTCGTGTTTATTATGTGTATGTATGTGAAAACGGCGACCATAGAACAGCTGATTGATTCTGTAAAAAGCTCACCGTGAAATCATAAGTGAAGTTAGCACTTAATAGTGTTAATCCCTAGCGAATGATAGCTCACTTGCCGCTCACTTCACTTAAGTTCTCACGGTGAGATTTTTACAGAATACGCTGCAGTTAGGGTTTGACGCTCAGATCTATACAGTGAGTGACAACATACATTGAGATGGGATATGACAACATACGATAACTTGTGTCAAACAAACTTACATGAAAATAAATAGGTTTTAGTGTGGTTCTAAAAAGAAAAAAAAACATCCCTAGTCACTTTTAGTTGTAGGTAGGTACCTTCATGTTGTCTCTGATTATAACCCCAAACCTAATATACCAAACATAGTATAGCCCACTTTCACTCCTAAAAGAGAGCTTTAAATCATAATCAACTTAGCCAGGAAAGTTGGTTATGATTTAAAGCTCTTTTAAGATTAGGTGTGAATGCGGGCGGCTGGGCGGCAGCTGAAAATTAGTTTTTTCGACGAGTATCTGAAAATATTTGTGTTAAACTGTCAGATTTTTCGGTTCGATTCACTTGCAAGCAAAATGATTCTTATTCTTATCTTAGCACATGCAATGAAATGAAATTGTTTATTCTTTAAATGGGATATCGGAATCACTTTTACAATCCAAATAAAATAAAAAAGCTAGATGGAGTTGAAATTTCCTATTTGACTCTGAGAAGAAATGGCGAAATAAACTCAGGGGTTCCTTATGGTGAGAACTTGCGTTAAGCAAATTTACGTGTACCTATCTTTTGTATGTAATGTAGTTCAGGATCAAGTGTTTGCTATTCTAGTTTAGTCCACCCGTTGGTGGAGTACCGTTACAGAATCCTCCTGTTAACATCATGTTACGAGACATGACGCGTGTCAGCTACTTACTTGTAAGGCTTGCATGCTACATTCAACTTTCGATACATGAAAAACAAGCAAAGTGCGTGTCGGACCACGTACAGTGAAGGGTTCCGTAGTTAGGATGAATATTTACGTAGCATAGTATTGGTATTATCGATCGATTAAAATTTATTCAAAATAGGCGGAGAATCAGCACTTTTCGAACGTCAAAAATTGGTTTGTATTTCATACTACACAAAAAAAGATATTTTTGCATGATTTGACTGAGCAGGTCATGGTAGGACGTTAATATTACCTGCAGCAAGCGTGTTTGCAGTGTGTGGACGTACATTATCATGCATTAGGATAAATAAAGCATCAAATTGGGTCCGCAAAGGAATGACAATATCTGATACAATCGTTTCAGCGTAAATCTGTACATTGAGATAGCCTCTGATCGAATTCAGTTCGGATCTTCCTTCGGCGCCGATCCAATTACCCGCCCATATCATGAATGCTGCACTACTGTAAACATGGACTTCCTGGCATGATTTTAACAATAGAAAGACTGAAACTTAGTATATACCTATAATGCACAAATGCAGTCAAAATGACTGCTTTTGGGCAATATAGATAAAACACACACATATATAACGGAAATGTATAACGGAAATGAAGGAGGGGGGAGGTAACTACAATTATTAATAAACGCATTTATATGTTGTACAGAAAGTCACAAAATTGTAATAAATTGAGTCATTATATAGTAATTATTTTTCTAATTGAAATTAAAAAGCAGTCAAAATGACTTCCTTGGGCAATCTAGTGTTAAACGTTCTTGATGTCTAGGAGTCCTCCAATACCGACGTCTAGTACCTGGCCTCATACCAAAGCGAAAGTCGCAACTCTTCTTCTGTCCAATTTGTGTGTTCACGAGCCCATTGCAAACGGGCTCTGGCTCTGCGATTGCGGGGCTAACTAGGTGGTATACGTAGCGACCTTCGGGAACGGATATTCACTTCATGCAAGCGATTTCTTATGGTTTGATCGCTTATTGACCATCCCTGAAGAGCTATGAAGCCTCGTAACCAACATGATCGCGATCATTGTATGATTTCGTTGAGCAATAATTTGTATGTAACGATCTTGTCTTCGTGTGGTGAGGCGAGCTCGTCCTCCATGGCGCTTTGCCACGCTGCTAGTGATGCGGTAACGTGTCCAAGGGGAACTTATAATACCCTGCGTAGTATCCAGAGCGCTAGCCACAGCACGTTGCCGAGAACCAGCTTCCAACACTCCCACTGCTCTCATCATTTCTTCTCGGCTCAGATGACGTCTTCTTTCCATAATAACGTTCTTTGGTATTGATTCCACACAGGAGTTTGTCAGAAATTTTACTGATTTTGACTCAATGCCGTTGCTGGATTATATGGGAATACGATTTAACACAAGATTTTTTTCTTTTGACTTTTTAATTCAAAAACTAGTACTCGTATTCCCTTTTCAAAGGACGAAATTTACTAAAAAAGTATCCATAGGAGTTTTTATAAGTAGAGAGAGTTGAGTTTAAACAGGTTTTTTGATTTATACTGTTAGTGTGTTTAGTTTGGCTCAACTGATATTATGTTTCTCAGCAAGGCTATATTTAGATAAGAAATTGTTACTGTTTTAAGTGATCAGAACCCTAATAATTAAGTGATGTTTACTTTTATTCTGTTTATTTTTATATCGTTCTTTCTAACAACTAGTAGATCTGTTTAGTACTATGTGGGTAACGTTGTGAGTAGTGTATTTGTTACCTCTATTATTAAGTTCTAACGTTTGTTACTTATTATTACTTTGCTGTTTGTTGTCCCTAAATAAATAAATAAATAAAACATCTGATTTTTAATTAGAAGCTAGAAAAAATGTGCTTGATAAGTCTCTAGATACTTTTGATGTGTGTATTTATTAGGTTGTCTCATAAGTTCTGGCAATATTTTATTTTTCTTGAATTTGGTCGTATTTAAACTAAAGTGAATTCAAGAAAGTTCTAGATATTTCTAGTAAGGATGAGTATCTTTTATGGTGAGGGTATAAATAGGCGCGGTCGCAACGCAATAATTAGTCTTTAGTGAAAATGGATCAGCGTCAACTGCGAGCTATTATGCTATATGAGCATCGACTTAAAGTTTCTTCAACAGAAACGGCTAAAAAGATTAACACTGCATTTGGACCGGGTACTACTAGCGATCGGACTGTTCATTTCTGGTACAAGCGTTTTGACACCGGTGATATAAGCTGCGAATATCAACCTCGCCCAGGCCGACCCACCAGCTTCGATGAAGATGCTTTGCGTCACGAACTTGAGCTAGATCCAGACTATAGTACGCGCGATTTAGAGAAGGCGCTTGGACAATCCCACGCGGCTATAGATCGTTATCTCAAATCGATGGGATATCGCAGTGATGTCACGTTGGACACCTCATGCGTTAACGGACCATCACCGGGCCGTTCGTGTGGCCATTTGTCAAAGTTTGTTACTTCGTCCGCACAGACGAGACTTTCTCAAGGATATTATTACATGTGACGAGAGCTGGATACATTATGAAGCTAACACGCGTCATGCCTATTGAATTCATCGCGGGGAAAACCCACCAGCCCAGCCTAAACTTAATGAACACGGTCGTAAGATTATGTCGTCTGTTTTCTGGGATTGGCAAGAAATTATTTTCTGGGAACTCCTTGAATCTCATCAGACTATTAACGCCAAACTGTATACGCAGCAGCTTCGCAAACTAGCAGAGATGTTAAAAATTAAGCGGCCAAAACGACTTGGAGTCCAACTTTTGCATGACAACGCACGACCTCATTGCGCCAAGTTAACACGTAAACAGCTGGAGGAGCTAGGATGGCTGACTGTTCCACATCCACCGTATAGCACGGATCTTGCGCCTTCAGACTTTCATTTATTTCCAGCTCTTAAATTTCATTTACTAGGAAAAAAAATCCAAAATTCTGGAAGTATTAAAATTAACTTGAAAATTTTTTCGAGTCCCAGCCTGCCTCATTTTGGGAGAAGGGTATTCAAATTTTGCCCAGTAGATGGCTGACTGTTGTTGATAACGAGGGAGACTATATAATTGATTAAATGTATTTTTTATTAATAAAAAAATATTAATAATAATATGTCTTTTAACTGGCAATAATTTATGAGACAACCTAATAGTTATAGTTAGTCCATGGTAGGTACCCAGCAAAACCAAAATGCTAAATTAAAATTTAAATAGGTACTTTCCTTTACTTTTCAAAACTAATCCTAACCTTGTATACAGAACTTCTAAGTACCTAACTATACTTTAATAATAATAGCGACCCGCCCCGGCTTCGCACGGGTGCAATGGAGAAACTGATAATTTTAGAGCCACGATTTTTCGTAAAAAGTATAGGATAAAAAATGGTTATTGTGGGTTATCCCTAAGAGATAGACATATACCATTGCGGACTTTTTTGTAGACCTTTTTAAGGTGTACAATACTGTAGTACATTATTTTGATCTGTCTCGACGGGTTCAGCCAGCATTTACAATGTAAGCGCAAAAAAATGTGTTTATTTACGACATCACATTAGAAATCTCTAAAATTATCAGTGTTTCTCTACTATATTATGCATGTGTTATAGATAAAAAACTTCCTCTTGAATCACTCTATCTATTAAAAAAAACCGCATCAAAATCCGTTCCGTACTTTTATAGATCTAAGCATATATAGGGACAGACAGACAGGGAAGCGACTTTGTTTTATACTATGTAGTGACTAATATTCTAACTACGTAAATACGGATGACATAAACAAAAATAACGAATCTAACCTAATTAATTACTTATTTATTTTATTTATTTATTTATCCTCACACTGGAATTATAGGTAGACGAACATTTCTTTACCTTTCAATGTCCTTTGGAAGTGTGAAAAACGTATGGTTCAGATCTTTGCTATTATATAAGCAGCCAAATGCGATGTAATATGCTTTTGCCTTAATTTTAGTTATTATCTTAAGCGACGAACGGACGATGCGACATGCCGCGTTAGGGGGTATCGAACTAACGAGCGACTATTGACTTGGCCCGACAACTCGTACCCGCCGCGTACTTGTAGCTTCATACCCAAAATGCGGAGTGCGCCTGGCCTGCTGCGGCCGCTCGTACGTGCGTACTTGAATATATTCAAATTTGGAGATGCCACCAGGATGAGGCAAGCGTTCCACCAACTAGTATAAATGCTGTTAGTGTCAAACTAAGGGTACAGTTCACAGCTCTAAGCATCCCTGAACACATCTCAGCAACCAGCAGCAGACATGGCATTCAAGGTACGGAGCGCAGTGCGATCTGTGAAGTGTATTACAGTGATTGTGAAACAGTGATAAATAATCATAAAAAGTGATGAAAATGTGAAAAAATCTTCTATAAAAGCTATTTAGCATATGAATGCGGAACTAACACAATTAACATGTTTGTGTTACAAAGCATTTATAGAACGTAAAAATAATGGGGATAATACGACTCAAGAGAGATGTCAATGTCTCCAACAAAGTCTAGGCGTTTCCTTGTAAGATTACATGCAACTAATGCTTTGGCATTTTTCTTTTCAGTTGGTAGTTCTCTCTTGCCTCCTGGCCTTCGCTCACGGCAGCGCAGTGCCCGCGGCCATCGCCGCCGCGCCCGTCGCTTACGCGGCCGGCCCCGTCGCAGCCAGGCTGGAAGAATTTGACCCTCTGCCGCAGTACAACTTTGGATACAACGTTGCTGACTCTCTCACCGGTGACTACAAAAGCCAGACTGAGCAACGTAGCGGAGACCTGGTGCAGGGACAGTACTCCCTGGTGGAACCTGACGGCACGCGCCGCGTCGTGGACTACTCCGCCGACTCAGTGAACGGTTTCAACGCGGTGGTGCGCAAGGAGCCGCTGGTGGCGGCCGCGCCCGCCGTCGTCGCCGAGCCCGCCCGGTACGCCGTCGCCCAGCCCGCTCCAGTCGTCACCGCTGCGAGATACGCGGCTGCTCCCGTCGCCGCTCCTGCCCCAGTCTACGCCCGCTACGCCGCTGCACCCGTACCCGCAGCGGTCGCTGCCCCTGCCCCCGTCTACGCTCGCTACGCTGCCGCTCCCGTAGCCGCCCCTGTCGTAGCTGCTCGTTACGCTGCCGCTCCCGTAGCCGCCCCTGTCGTAGCCGCCCGCTACGCCGCTGCCCCTGTAGCGGCTGCATACAGAGCCGCCTACCCCGCTCCAGTGACTGCGGCCTACTCTGCCTACCCAGCCCCTGTGGCTGCCGCATACAGCGCCTACCCTGCTCCCGTACCTGCCGCGTACACCGCAGGCTGGTAGATCGTCACCTCATGCCTAACTCTGACAAACGGACGCTAGCAAAAAACTAAAGACTTGATTTGTACATACCACTAGTTTTAGTTAGTTTTGTTACTTTTTACAAAAAGAAATAAATGTTTGAGATTTAAATATGTTATTTTTATTTAACTGTTTAATTGTTTCACGTAATCTCAGAAGTATTTAAAATTGTCATCTGTGGTTAATAGAAGCAGCAAGTATTCGTCCATCGTGTTTATAACGTGCGTAACAAAATGGTGACCATAAAACTATACGTGATTAGGGTTTGACACTCATATGCATACAAACAGTCGATTCTGTAAAAATCTCACTGTGAAATCGTAAGTGAAGTGAGCTTGAAATGAGCAGTGTCAATAGTGTTAACCCCTAATGACAGCTCACTTCCCGCTCACTTTACCTAAGTTCTCACGGTGAGATTTTTACAGAATAGCACTGCATTTAGTGGCAAAATAAGATCGTTTATATTTTGAATGTGCCATGCAGCATATTAAAACAAACGAACTTACATGGGAATAAATATCTGTATGATTCTAAAAGAAAACAAACGTAGGTAGTAAAGCTTTCAGCTGCTGTACATGTTGTCTAACTAATTTACTACCGCAGACCTGCACCTTAATTGCGTAACACACTATTACTCTCAATTTGAATCATTTTGAAGCATATAGCTAATCCATTGCTCCATATGTTGGAAAAATGTGTCTGCTCAACAACGTAAATAATGCAATGAATGTTGTTGCACTGTCAAAATGAAACCCATTGCTACCAATGGTGTGTTACGCAATATTACCCTGCCGAAATATTCGTCTACACCCACTCACTCCTAAACGAGGGCTTAAATACATAAACAACTTAGCAAGGAGTAGCTGAAAATTAGTTTTTTCGACGATTATCTGAAAATGTTTTGTTCGACAGCCAGATTTTTCGGTTCCATTCACTTGGAAGTTTCCCAATCATGTTTTGCAGAAAAAGTTGAAACAGCAGTGCGATTCTGTAACCATCTCAACGTGGAAACTTAGGTAAAGTGAGCGTGGAGTGAGCTGTCGGTGTCATCCCACCTGATACTAGGGATTGACTAAGCAAAAATTTACTATCATAATCGAGATTTTAATGATATTTTTTATGCTAATTCTGTTGATAATTTTATATAATTTCAAAGCTAGTATTTTAGTTGTCAAAATATTACTATTTCTGGTGGTAAATACCACGGTGAGATTTTTACAGAATCGACAAGCAGTAAAATTGTGAGGTGAGTAACGCAAAATGATTCTTATTTTTATCTTGGCACAATGATAACAACTTGCTTTAAGTAAAGATACAATAGGTTTTTTTTTTTTTTTTTGGGGTGGGAAATTATCAAATAACTTCTCCCGTTCGGGGCGGAACGGGAGGGTGTGTCAGACTTTTACTGTAAACCCACCCGTGTTCCTTCAGTTGCCTGTGCCAAGGGCCACGGTGGTGGAATGTATTTCATGACACTAACTGATATCATTATAGTGTCACACTTGGTTTTTCCTTTTATTTGGTAATCTGTCAAAGGTCGACGATTTGGTATCGATCGCCAATTAGTGGCGCGCCATTAATATTAATAGTATTAACATTCTGTCCATGACTGTGAGTTTACTACCCCCTTGACCTAATTCCTGAAGAAAATCGTTAATTATTTTTGTACAATCTTGTATTATGACTATCACAATACTCAATACTCAATACTCAATACTTTATTGCATTCCATATGTATTACAAAGGTGACATACAGTAATAGTATCAATATGGACCCTGTCGGACCGTTGTGCCTTCAGCATTTATTCAGCGGTGATCGGTGATTTATATGCAATATTTACGTTAACCAGCACCCTAATTGCGTAACGCACTATTACCCTCAATTTGAATCATTTTGAAGCATATTGCTAATCCATTGCTCCATATGTTCGAAAAATATGTCTGCTCAACAACGTAAATAACGCAAAGAATCTTTTTGAACTGTCAAAATGAAACCCATTGCTACTGATATTGTGTTACGCAATTCACCTGGACAATGGAACTCTTGAATTAATTATAATTGCGTTCCACGCTTGTCAATTCAATTTAAGTCAATTTAATATTTTTAATTTTATATTTTTTTATGTGTGATAAAGTCGTGTTTTTTTTTTACTTATTTTAAATTGCCCTAATAGTAATTGGAACAACTCATGCTGCCTGTTATACCGGTTTATAGCGGTTGTAGTATATGTATCAGACTTTGTAATACCTACATTTCTAAGATTCATAGTTGTATTATAACATCTTTTTTTTTCTTATTATTAGAAATTATTCTAGAAGGTCCGAGTCTAGACAAGATACGATCATTTATTAGTACAGTAGGTACATGAGTATACACACACATGGCATGCAAGATTTCATATAAAATTGTATCAAAGAAAGAAAAAAAAAGAGAAAAAGAAAGAAAGGGAATATTGATCAGCGTAGCCTACTGAGAGCCTGGTAAGTAAGATGATCAGAGGCAGTACTGAAGGCTGTTTGAGGCAGAAAGCACAACCATGCTACAGAACACCGCATTGCTTGGAGATGCACTGTGTGTGCAAACCTCAACAGTGAGGGAACGACGAAGAAGAAAATTACCTGTACGCCATTAAACGCCGCTCAGCGAGCTATGCTTGGAGTCCCACTGAGAGATAGAATTCTGAATGAGGTGATCCGGTAGAGAAACAAAGTTGTCGACATAGGTCGCCAAATAAACAAGCTGAAGTGGAACTAGGCCGGTCATATTAGCCGTAGAACCGAAGACCATTGAGGTAGACGTGCTGTTGAGTGGAGTTTGCGAATCGACACACGGAAGGTAGGACGTCTTCAGGGTCGGTGTAGCGACAATCTTCGCGGGGTGGCAGCTGGATGAGAGTTGCCGAGAATCGAGCAATTGGAGAGGCCTATGTCCGGCAATGGACTGCGATAGGCTGGGTTCATTTAGGTGATGACAAAGCTGGTCAAATTCAAACGTGAAGAGCACGAAAAAGACAATTTTGGACAATGAATCAAACCCGGAAGACTGTTGAATCAATGAAAGCATAGAGTTTGTGAAACGTAACATGTATCGCAAGAGTCATCGATGTCGCGTAATTCAAGCACTTTCTTCAATGAGCCGTGCGTATGGACCTCACGTCCCCAGTTACGTGGTGCTCGATATATAACGCGAGGGCGACCGACGGGAATCACATTCCACACTGAGGACTGTGACCATCCTATCCCACACAAACAGACATGGACTCCAAGGTGAGATATTTAAAATGTTTATTTTTGATTATTTTTCTAAATTACTATTTTAATTATTCGCCAAAAATATTTTCACTTGCTTGTTTAGTTTTCTTAATTTCGTTTTTATAATTCAATGATTAATTTATTTTTTAACAATGTCAGTTTCTCTTTTTGTTCTGCTCTGTTCCACTTCTGGGCAAAAGCCTCCCTCCACTCCTTCCATCTTTCACAATCCCCTTCAAGTTTTGATGGAACCTATCTCGTTTTGATTTAAATTGTTTTTTTCTTTGTTTCTTTGAATTTCATGATAGAAGATTACCACTGACTATTCCAATCATATTGTTATTCTTATTATTTTCATTTGCAAAATCACACTTATTTAATACTAGCTGCGCCCCGCGGTTTCACCCGCAATAGTGTCGATCCTGTAAGAATATCGGGATAAAAAGTATCTTTTGTGTTAATCCCGGTTATAAACTATCTGTGTACCAAATTTCATCCAAATCCGTTCAGCCGTTTGAGCGTGAAGAAGTAACAAACATATAAACACACACACTCACAAACTTTCTAGTGTGATTGTGTTTTGACCCAACTTTATTTAATTAGTAGCATTAAGTATTCCATTATTCAAACTCAGAGCATTATATATTTCAAATAAACCAATTGCATGTACTTTTGAATTGTCAAGACTCCTACAATTAAAAAAGGGCTAGCAATCGTCCTCAGACTTTAATACCACCTAAAATAAAGCTTAACAACTAAGATAGTGATAACTTTTGTATATCATCAGGATATCATCTAAGTCGAGCGCCGCTCGCGCCGGTAGTTCGTGTAGGTTATGTCAGTTGAGGTGTCAAACCGCCTTGATGCGCAAAAGTGTGTATTGCATGGACCCAATTATTTATAATAAATTACCAAGAGATTGGAAAGATTTAAATGCTTTGCTGTTTAAGAATAGACTACGTAATTTTTTGATACATAAAATGTATTACAGTGTGACTGAGTTCCGATCTGAGAAAAAGATTAGTTAACTTTTCTAGTACGAGTATTTGTTATATACAGCATGCTTTTTTACCGTCTCCAAATGTTTACAGGCTGTTCCACCCATGAATATGAATAACTTTCACTATGGAACCAATTCTGAGATCACGAAAAAAAAAATCAGCTGTTTCATACATTTTGGTCAAGTAGGTATTGAACTTTTGTATTTGTAAACAGCTGATTTTGTTTTCGTGATTTCAGAGTTGGTCCCATAGTGTAAGTTGTTCATATTCATGAGTAGAACACCCTGTAAAAATTTGGAGCCGGAAAAAAAACATTCAGTATAAGGAACTCTAATTTTAATTTAATAATGATTAATTTAATGGTGACAAAATATGGCTGATCTTTGTACTGTACTAACACCAGTTGATGTATCATCTACCCATATTTGCAAAAATAAAATTATTCTATTCTATTCAGGCTCGTGCGATTGCGCATGTTGATCAATGCGATCCATATCGGGACGCTTTGCGACACTGCCTTCTTTCTGGCGCTTTCAACTGGACTCGCCCCTGTACATAACAATGAATTGGTTCACTCGTACATTTTTCATGTATCTTTTTTTATAAAAAGGTCCAATTTCATGGAAGTAAAATTCATGGTCAAGTACGAATATAATAATATCCTTATAATCGTATAATCGTAATCGTGAGGTTTTATTGATAACTTGTAATAAACTACTATTTACATTTGCAGTTACGACCTTTATTTCCATTAGGCTCCCGGTAGATCATTGTAAAGCTTTCAAACGTGTCAATCATAGACATACATTGTTATAATATTATGAAATACAATAAGGATACTAGCAATAGAGATCCTTAGGGATTTAATCAGTTCAAGACTGGATCTTAAATATGCTGAAAAGCTCCGATTTTTGGGTCCTAGTTCGAAAGAGAGGAAAATTGGGCCACCAGGCATGATATCTCAGCCTAATTATAATTTTAATTGAAAAGACATCAACGCGCGTCTTGTTTTAAAGGTGCAGGTTAATTATTATTTGCAGTGCGTTAGATTTTTCCAAGGGATATTCTAGCACCAACTGATTAGGTATATTTATTACTAGCATCCGCCCACAACTTCGTTTGCGTAGAATTCGGAATTCCTGCCGTTTAATTCCTATTACCCGTTTTCCTGTAGGAATGAAGCATTTTCCCGCGGTAAAAAGTAGCCTATGTTCATCAGGGATAATGTCGACTTCTAATGGTAAAACAATTTTTCAAATCTGTCCAGTAGTTTCGGAGCCTATTCAATACAAACAAACAATCAAATCTTTCCTCTTTATAATATTAGTATAGGTTACAAGTAGCACTAGAAATGTATGAAAATGTGTATTACAAAAAAGAAAAAAAACATCATCCGCAATATTTACAGACACAAATGTTCTAATTAAATCTCAAATGATATTTAAAATTGTAAAAATCACAGTACTTAATTAACATTCAGTTAAAATGCAAGCGTATACATTGATAGTATTATCATTCCCGTCGCGTTTAGTTACGAAGAAAGGGTTTAAAGCATGTCGCAAGACAGTGGACGACGCACTTGTGAACAATGTGACACTGTTATATTGTTGCAATCTATTATTATTGTGTAATGGAGTTATTGCGTTATTAATACGTCATATTTATTCTATAGACGTCTCGTCTAGGAGAAATTGTTCTGGTCGTGTCATTTAATATTAAAATCAAGTGATATTAAAAGAACAATGTTTCGGTTTGATAGCTTACATTGTTACTTAAAACGTCTTTGATGGCCTGCCTGAGTCAGACAGTTGCTAAGACTTCTAGTTTTTTTTTTTTATTTTTTTTTTTTTTTTTTTTAGACTTCTTTTTTTTTTCAAATTGTACAGACGCCAGTACATCAAGCTACCCGAAACTGTCAGATTTTCCCAATCAACTTTGAACCTTATGCTTTAGCGATAAAGTTGAAAATCTATTAAAGAAATCTGACAGATTGTAGTAGCTTGATGTGCTGGCGCCTGTACAACACATTATGTCAATCAACACTGACTTTATCCACACACTCATTTGTTTCAGATTGTAGTATTCATCTGCGTAGTTGGAGTGGCGAGCGCGAGTGTGCTAGTCCCCGCGCCACTCGCGCGGCTCGACCCCCTGCCGCAGTACTCCTACGGGTACGACGTCCAGGATGCCCTCACCGGTGACTACAAAGGCCACCAGGAACACAGGAACGGCGACCTCGTCACCGGCTCATACTCAGTTGTAGACCCCGACGGTACCAGGAGGATTGTGGACTACACTGCTGATCCCCTCAATGGCTTTAACGCGGTCGTACGCCGCGAGCCACTGGTCGTCGCCGCCCCCGCGCGAGTGGTGGCCCCCGCCCCTATCTTCGCGAGAGCACCAGCCCCCGTCTTCGCCCCTGCGCCCGCGCCGCTCCTCGCCCCCAGGCTACCACACCCATACTACATCTAGATGAATTATTACAATTTTGTTGTTGATATGTTTTGTACTATTAGGACCTTTTTATACTATTGTTATTTATGTAAATAAACGCTTTTTGTACATTTTTTTTGTGTTTTTTATTGTTTAGAACTTTGTTTCTAGGATATGCAAATGGTTCATGTTAACACGGATGCTAAAGAAATTGAAGCGCACTCAATAAGCACAAGACAAGCTTGTCGTAAATGTTACAAACGGTAAGTAGGTTGACGAGTTGTCTTATATAAAGTATTAACACTCAAACGAGATCTCACGTGCAGTATCGACATTAAATTAAAGCAATTCCATAATTATTTTCAGCTGCAACTACCAATTTTTATATGCATTATTTAAATTTACTGTAAATATATATACATCTTATTGTCTTCATTCAACCTCAAACGTGTAATTGAATCAGGGCATCGTAATGACTTGAACGGCTATTGTACAGGAAAGGTCAATACACGCTTAATAAATTGATTGCACCTAATTTAGTACTTAGTTTTCGTACCAGGAAGCCCATTTTGGCTTTAGTGTTATTTTTTTATTTTATTTTTTTATTTTTTTTATTTCTCAGTCTCAATCTGTCAAAAATACCTCTAATTTCCCTACATTTTTGTCAAGTTTTTGGCATTGTCGCTGAGATGAGATTGCGACTAGATTTAAACGTTTTTAATTACGGGTTTTAGCCTTCAGTTATAGAATAGAAAACTTTTTATTTCAGACAGGAGTCCATAGGGTTACTACCTAACAATTTTAACTTCTAGTGATACGGTTATACAGATTAACATTAGAGCTCATCTGTGTGACTCGCCCGCTCCGGGCGGGTACACATATTACCGTGTCTGTGTCCCGCCCGAAGCGGGCGGTTAATCACTGTCTTAGTAAATTTGTTTATAAAAACTGTATCTATCTCGCTCCCATGGACACAGACGCGGTAATCTGTGTACTCACCCGGAGCGGGCGAGTGACACAGATGAAGGCATATAAAATTAAAATTAGGCGTGTAGATGCATCCACCTCCGCAACGTCGGGGAATCCCACCGGTCTAAGAATAAACTGAGAATGCTGTTAGTGCCGAATACGGTTGGCGGGATGCACATCTATTTATAATAATGGCGGCAAAATCGTTAATACTATCTGCACACAACAACGCCACACTCCCTCCCATCATCCCCCTCATACCCCTCATCCCTGACGCACAACAACGCCATGGCAGCCGCAACAGTACTCTCAGTGCATTATTACATATGTATATTGAACGCTAAGGTCGCTGTGTGCCCGCTGAGTGAAGTTGCTGAGTAACACTAAGCTTTGAAAAGCGTTACTTGAAGTGGCTTCGTACATCGCGCAAACTTACATGTAATACTTGATCTTCAAACGCTACGAAATAAAGGCGCTGTCAGAAGTCAAATTACAATGGACGTACAGTTGACTGTACCTACATGCAACGGTGAGGGCTAGTTGCGACGGCGCAGGACGCAAGCGCTCGCATTCCGCTGAAGATCGCGACCTTGCCTTGGTTAACCACCTCAATTAAAAGCGAAAGTTTCAATAAACTGTCATATGTACGAGGCTCGATTACCGGATCGGGCTTGTGACGTCACATAAATCTGAGCATGAGTGGACGCGCGCTGAATATAAAACGAGCTCGTGCACTGTAAGCGCCAGTTCCATCCCACTGTTGAACATTATCACTACTGAAAATGGCATTCAAGGTATTATAATAAACCAATAACTTTTAATTTTATAAGAATTGTTGTAAATTGTGTAAATTACTAAAATGTTATTAAATGTATTTTCATTTGTTTTACAGTTTGTCGTCCTGTCTTGCCTTGTGGCCGTGGCGAGCGCTGGTCTCCTTCCTGCCCAAGTGTCGTACTCAGCCCCTCTTGCCTACACCAGCCACGCCGTCCAAGCCGCTCCTGCCTACTACGCCGCAGCCCCCGTCGCCAAGATCGCTGCCCCTGTCGCATACGCAGCTCCCGTCGCCAAAGTTGAGGCTTACGACACCAACCCCCAGTACAGCTTCTCTTACGACGTGCAGGACGGACACTCTGGTGACTCCAAGACCCAGCACGAAAGCCGCGACGGTGATGTTGTGCACGGTTCCTACTCCTTGGTAGACCCCGACGGCTTCAAGCGCACTGTTGAGTACACTGCAGACCCCCATAACGGTTTCAACGCCGTCGTGCACAGGGAGCCCATCGGTCACGTCGCCAAGGTCGTCGCCCCCGTCGCCAAGGTCGTCGCCCCCGTCGCCAAGGTGGTCGCCCCTGTAGCCTACCACTCCGCCCCCGTCGCATACGCGGCCCCCGTCAAGTACGCTGCCCCGTTGACTTATCAATCCGCCGCCCCTGTAGCTTACTCATCTGGTGCCTACTACCAACATTAAGATAAGTTATTGTTTTACGACAGTATTGAATGCTATAATGTAAATAAATTATGTATTTATTATACCTCACTGGTTTTATTTTATCTTTGCCATTTTTTTACGTGAAAAGATTGCTAATTTTAGGTACCAACATTAAATAAAACAATTTTATAGAGGTACAAATTAATAACATGTGTCAAAAATTTATCAAATAATTATTTAACAATTTATAAAATAAAATACTAAAAATTATGTTAGAAAAGATAGTAAACCAATCATATAAAGTTTGATATAACTCAAATATTAAACAGTTGTAATCCTAAAACGCCGGACTTGTGCGGCGCCGGCAACTCTTGGTCAGGTCCAGGGACGACGGACAGGCCGCGCTGCAACCGCTTCCTGCGCTCGGAGAACGAGTCGCCCATGGTTTGATCTGCCTTGCGCGGCAGCACGGAGAAGCGCCGGCCCGGCGGCACATTCGACATGCGCTTGAACAACACTTGCGTCTCCACGCGCGTCTCCGGATCCATCACACCCATGATCTGTTTTTCGCGCGTCAATATCGCCTTACGATCGTCTCCAGTTACCGTTTCTGACGACATTTCTGAACATTTGTTCAGGAAGGCCTGCACTCTCTCTGGGTCTTGTAATTTCTTTAACCACTCGAAAGCTTCTTCCACTTCTATGCGCACTTCGTTAGCGTTGCCTTGCTGCATATCGCCACTCATTAGAACAAAGCAGCCATTCAACCACCACGTGATATTTCCCAATTCTTGAGCCTCTCTCTGACATCGTTTCGCATAAAACTTAGCAAGAGCGTAATTTTTCTGCTTGGAAAGTAACCGAGCCAATTCGTACATTAGCCAACACTTCATAGTTGAATTTTCACACATTTCGAGATTCTGCTTCACTTTTTGTGTGGCATATTCAATATCAATGAACTTGTACGGATAATTGGCCATAACAGAATCGAAAGAAGTAGGACGGCCAACAGGTAAACCCATGAGGAACGCAATGCGCCGTCGATTGCCACGCTCGCTGAGGGTGTAAGAAAGACGATGTTGTGACAGGTATCCTTCTCCAACGGCTCTGTATAACCGATCTAAGTATATCTCTTTGTCTGGTAATGTTCTTGGGGTCTTTCCATCGAGGAACATCTGCATACGCTCAGCCTGTGCCATCAAATCCATGACACGATGCTCACGCATACTCTTCTCAATCTGTTTCAATAAGCGCTCTGCGGTCCTAGCTCCAATTTCACGTTCCCTCAACAGTACAGCCTCCTTGTACTTAGTCTGGTGTTTAGATTCTGCTTTTTCAGCTAATTTTATAGTGTAATATGGTCTCTGCGCACGTAGCATCTCCTGCCTTTCACTAAGAGATCGAAGTGCTTCTTTAACAATTTCTATCAATTCCTTGCTTCCAGCAGAATTTGCAGACTTAATTCGCGGATCTTTCAAAAGCTCTTGAAGAAAGAATTTGTCGTAAGCCATTGGCCCTAGGTATTTCATAGCAAGTACACGTGATAAGGTGCTGAGTTTTCGGGCCTCCATTTGGGTCAGTTTGTTCTTATGTTCCTCTTTAGGAATCCGGTTAATATGCAATTTTCTTTGAGGCTCAGTAGCGTCAGCACGTGCAGCTTCTAATTGTTTAATGAGTGGCAGGAAGTCTAACATAACATTGCCAGCGTTTGTCCCGATACAGTCTTGGATGGTTTCGACTCCTTGATTGATGCCTTCCATGAAGTACGGGGGCTGGCGGCGCTGGCGCAGTCCGCGGAAGTTCATGACGACGGAGCGCTCGAAGTCGGTCATGGTATACATGGCGCGCGCCTGCATGTTGCGCGCATTCATGTTACCGGGCGATAGTTTTAGCGCCAGCTCGGCGTCGGCGTACGCCTGCACTGGCCGCACGGCGTCCGCGCATACCTGGCTGCGCCCCGTCAGTGTGCGCACGTCCTCAGCATTGCTGTTGAACGCTTCGTCGTACGAGGCTTTCGCCTTCTCAAACTGTTCGAGTCGACGTAAATAAGCTCCTCTTTCACGGTACACTGTGAGTGCGCCATATAGTTGCTTTTCCTCCATTTTATTACGGTATTGATCAGTGTGATCACTATTGATAAACCTCTACAAATTAAGTTATAAAAACACAACACTTTCGACGTCAGAATAGAAATGTCAGTCAGCTACATTTTCTTGTTTCTGACCAATTTTCTAAAATATTGTCTATGCATTATTCTCATGAAGGTCTTGAACTGGTGTGGGTACAGATCTGATGCCGAAAATATAGTTTTTAGAATTATTTACCGTTTGTCTGGATGTCTCTTTCGCGGTACACAGTAAGTGTGCCATATAGTTGCTTCTCCTCCATTTTAGTGCGGTATTGATCCGTATGATCAGTATAGATAAACCTTTAAAAAATAGGTAAAAACAACACTTTCGACGACGTATAATAATGACGATATAATAACGAATAGTTACTACTATTTAAAGGAAAAGGTAAAGTCTATCTCAGCGAAAATGAGAAACGTCAAGTGTCGCCCTCTGGACAGTCATTGAGTGAGTCAGTCAGCTATTGGTCAGCTACATATTTCTTGTTTCTGCGCAATTTTCTAAAATGTTGTCTTGTCTATGATAAGGTTTAATCAAGGGTGCAAGGTGCAATGCACGTTTAAGACCTTCATGAGGGAAAACTCATGAAGGAAAAGCAAGGGAGCGGAATTCTCATACAATTGGAAAATTGTATCGTTGAAGACAGAGGTATAAATCGAAGGTGGTAGCCGCATTATCCTTATCCACAATGGGGTATGGTCAAAAGTCAAAAGCCGTAAAAGCTATTAGGTCATCCCACTTCCAGTGTCATATTTTTTTATTATTATTATTATTTTACAAAAACTGACTACTATACTATATAACCTTGTGACACTAATCAATAATCTCCACCACTATTAATCACTCGCTCCCAGACTGCTGGCAAATCTTGAACACCATTTAAAGTACCACTTTCATTTAATTCATCAATAATGCTCTTTAGTTTAATATCTAACTACTTTTTGCTATTGTATCGAGTACCCGACAATTTCCTCTTCACATGGCCAAAACAATTGAAATCATAAGGATTCATATCCGGGGAATATGGCAGCTGAATAATTTCAAGCCATCCTTTATCTTCAATTAAATTCTGAACTATATGCGGTCTGGCGTTATCATGTAAAATTATAGGACTCGTTATATGATGTTCGTCTGCCCAAATAGGAATATTTTCTTCTAAAAATGACTTATATCGCTCTCCAGTCATAGTTGTATTTTCATCATAAGTTCTCCAAAAAGCAATGCCTCTGACATCCATAGCTACTATTAGTAGTTAGTATTTTTCATTCATGTAGCTCTGCACGTGGTAAATGTTCAGCTGAAGTGCCCGGTTCCACCCAACATCGTGACTGATGTCTTTGACGAGGAGTATAAAATTCGACCCAAGTTTCATCAAGGCATATGAATTAAGTATATTTTTCTTGCGGCGATACCACGATAAATGGCTACGCGCAGTTTCATAACGAAAGTCCTTGTGATCCGTGTTCAGAGTGTGGGGCACCCACACTGCACTTTTATTGACCAGACATAAATCCTCCGTGAGTACTCTATGTATAGTGGAATGAGGAATGTTAAGTTGAGTGGAGAGATCACTGACACTGACCCTACGTGACTGACGAAATGCTTCCTTGATTTTGTCCCTTGCTTCTAATCTAGTCGATGATAATGATCGAGGTGCTCGCGGCTCATCTTCAGCTGTGGTTCTTCCTTGTTTGTACATTTCAAGCCATCGCTGTACGGTTCTTTTATTTAAGGCGTTACGACCAACACACTTTACCCGTAAGTCGTGCACAACTCCTCCAGAGTAGTTGAGTAAAGCACAAAACTTTAGAAATATACGTTGCTCCACTACATTAATCTTCCACTTTAAATCAATGCACGTCTTGACAATACAACACACCAAATTAAACTAACATGATTGTACAAGACAACACATGTATTAACTATTGCATACCATTGCGCAATAAATAAATATTGGAAATAAAAAATATGACACTGGAAGTGGGATGACATAATATTTACTCACAGGAATAAGCGAAACTTAGCAGAAGTTTTAATAATATACGTAGAAAACAAAACCGCTCTAAAATGTGTAAAGCGAATTTGTCGGAAAACTTAAACCTATAAATGGTATAAGAAGTCAAATGACTCAATATCCTGTAAATACCTACTGCTGATGCTCATCATTCCATACGGATTTATGGGATCTACTCTATTAAGTAGGTACTCGTAAACTAGGTGAGCCTACTAAATCTTATGTGACTTACGATATTATTCCTTTAATTTTTGTTATTACCTACGACTACTGGACAGATGCCAGCACATCAAGCTACTATAAACTGTCAAATTACTTTAGTCGATTTTCAACTTTATCGCTAAAGTATAAGGTTCAAAGTTGATTGGGAAAATTTGACAGTTTCGGGAAGCTTGATGTGCTGGCGTCTGTTCATTCCAATACAATATCAATCTTGTATGTAGTTTACATAATAATACATTGTAGCGTGGAATAAGTCTGACAGCCAGACAGATCGACACGAAATCCCTTGAAATATCCGTTCATGTTACGATTCACATTTTTTACTTTAGAGGTCCTATAAGCGCTATCTGGCGCATTTCATAGCTCTATTATTGTCTTAGGTATTCCTGAGGAATAAACAAATAACATATTTCGTTTCGTAAAAATTTTAATAAGCCATTGTTATCAGTCGTCAGGAACCGGGAAATCGATGTTTAAACAGCCACTAAAGGTGCAGCAGCAGGGTAGGCGAAAGGTGCCGCTGCGTACCGGGCGAAAGGTGATGTGTACGCGGCGGCCACGGGCGCCGAGTACGCGAACCTAGCCGCTGGAGCTGTGTAGGCTGCTGAGTAAGCTACGGGAGCGGTGTATCTAGCAGCAACGACTGGGGCGGCGGCAACAGGAGCAGCCGCGTACCGGGCAGGCACCACCGCGGGCTCGGCGACGACGGCGGGTGCGGCCGCCACCAGCGGCTCCTTGCGCACCACCGCGTTGAAACCGTTCACTGAGTCGGCGGAGTAGTCCACGACGCGGCGCGTGCCGTCAGGCTCCACCAGCGAGTACTGTCCCTGCACCAGGTCTCCGCTGCGCTGCTCCGTCTGACTCTTGTAGTCGCCGGTGAGAGAGTCCGCCACATTGTATCCGAAGTTGTACTGAGGAAGAGGATCGAATTCTTCCAGCCTGGCAGCAACAGGTGCGGCTACGACCGGCTCTGCGAGAAGAGGGGCGGCCACCGCGGAGCCACGCACTACAGCCACGACGCATGCGAGGATGATGAACTGAAACAAATCGATTCTTTAAACTCCGTCAATGGTCATCTCTAAAGGCACTAGACTTATTTAACGTGCGACACATAAGTTGTACTTGAAACAGTGACACGGTTTTACGAGGGCGAGACTAGTGCAGTTGCGTAAGCGCATGCGCGGAGAAATTACTAACAAGCCGAGGATAGCTCGTTCGTCAAGGACACGCAAGGTGTCACCTCCCGCATTACAATAAGCGTTAAAGGTATTCTGACTTTGTTGAGTAGTGTTTTAATGGATTGTGGCTCGATGAACACAATTATGGTTATGATAAATACCAGAGGACAGTGTTGGTCTGCATGATGAAAATATTGGGATTGAAACAATAAATTTATTTTATAGGTAATTAGTACAACTACAGAAATGTAATTTCTGATAAAGTTTAACGCTTAATAATCAACATGATTTATGTTTGGTTTGAATGATTCTATATAATCTATGGTTTGGAATCATTTAAATAAGTTTTTGTATTAGGAAAAGGTGGAAGATTTCGCGTCTTACCAAAAGGTTATTTAAAAATTATTAAAAAATAAAAAAACTAATTATATAAGTTCGTACCTTAAAGGCCATTTTTGTTGTTGAGAAGGAGTTGTGGATCGAAGTGTTGTCCGACTATGCTCCCGTTGTCTCCGGCGAGGTATATATAGCAGCTGCAGGTTGTGACATCCCGACTCAAGTTCACGCTTTGTATTATGTCTGCGCATCACTAGGGATGTGCACGCAATTGGAAATGAGCTACAATTTGTCAATGGCGGAAAATTCGAGCGCGCTCTTGACTTTCGGCCAAATATTATGAAATTACAAAAACATGTTTCTTATTCTTCTTAACATGACGATGTCAATAATAAGTAATTTCGCTACGATTCCCAGAAACGCAAGTTAAGATAGTCCCTTCTCTTTGGTTGATGAGCTTCTCTTCGGGGTTTCCAGCCACTTTATTCCAAACACTAACGCGCTTGGCCAAATCAAAATAAAATCGCCAATTCTGTTTATTCACTAGTCATGTGTATGCAGGTGCGCTGCTAGTAATAAGATGGGCCTCTGGATACATTATGGTGCTGGCTGATTTACTTTGAGCCACTATCCTATTCCAGCGCTGGAATCAAAATTTTGTAACAATTTTTAAGATTGAAAAGAGTGTCCGTGGAGTTTCTTGTCCGTTCTTCTCCACAGATACCTACTACGCTTTGGAATGCGCAACTAGCTTCATCTTTCTGACTGACCGACCCCTTGACAATTCAAAAGTGCCTGTAATTGCTTTACTTGAAATAAATGTTTTGAGTTTGAGTTTGAAAATCAAGCGACAATGGTGTTTACATTGGTCAATTTGTGTTGAGCAGCCGCCAATTAGTCAAATATCGATTCATCTATACAAATAAGTAAAATTGAAGTGTCTGTTTATTATTTGTGAAAATAACAGCTTTTTTCCAAAATGCATATGAAATTATATACGGTACTTATAACAAAAAACAATTTTTGACATTTTTGTCTGTTTGTTTGTTTCGGCTAATTTCCGAAAAGCTGGACCGATTTTGACGGAACTACTGGCAGATAGCTGATGTTATAAGGAGTAACTTAGGCTACTTATATTTGAGAAAAATTAGGGTTCCGCGAAAACAAAAACCATAGCTGCCTTAAAATATGGGATCAATATAAAGCATCGTAGCTTAGTAATGGCTAAATAAAAGCTTCAACCCCACTGTGAAGAATCGGGAAATAATAGAGTAAAATAATTCCAATAATTTAGTTGTTTATTTTCAGTTCATGATTACACTAATCACACTATGTATTGTCAATCAGTTAATGGTGGTAGACGGGAGCAGAGTAGGCGACCGGGGCGGAGTGGTAGACAGGGGCAGCGGCGTGCACCACAGGGGCGGAGTGGTACGCGACAGGGGAGGCGTGGTAGGCGACAGGGGCGGCCACCTTGGTGACGACCTTAGCGACGTGACCGAGAGCCTCCTTGCGCACGACGGCGTTGAAACCGTTGAGGGGGTCGGCGGTGTAGTCCACGGTGCGCTTGGTGCCGTCGGGGTCCACCACGGAGTAGGAGCCCTGCACGACGTCACCGTCGCGGCTCTCGTGCTGGCTCTTGGAGTCGCCGGTGAGTCCGTCCTGCACGTCGTACGCGAAGCTGTACTGGGGGTGCGCGTTGTACTCCTCCACTACCTTGGCGACGGGTGCGGCGTACGCCACGGGAGCGGCGTGCACAACGTGCGCTGGCGCCGCGGCGTATGTGACATGCGGACCCGGGAGCACTCCTGCGCTCGCCGCAGCCACCAAGCACGCGAATACTACAAACTGAAAAGAGAGAAGATGAACCTCTATGACCAAAGACTTTGAACGAATTAATGATGCTGATTTAGGAATTAAGGTCAAGATTTTTAGTTGATACACAAAACTTCGTTTTAACCGACTTCAAAAAAACGAGGAGTTTCTCAATTAGATTGTTTTTTGTATGTTTGTTAGCTCAGAACTCCGTTATTTATAAACCAATTTACATTTTTTCAATTTTATTATTTGAAATGATATACTTTCAGATTGATTCCATAGAAATTTCATCAAAATCGGTTCAGCAGTTTGGTTTTTAAATCAAATTACTGGTAAAAATTCAAGCAAACGAAATTGCGTTGCTTGCTTTCCTATAACTTTTCAGTGGCGGCTTAGCGGAATTGTCATGGGATGCATTTAGGCTATTAGCGCCGTATCTTTATATGATTAACCGACTTCAAAAAGAAGGAGGTTCTCAATTCGATTTTTGTTTTTGTATGTATGTTACGCGATAAATCTGGCAATTGTAAAGTGATTTCAAAAAAGATTTTTATAAATATAGGGTATGCCTCTGGGGTGGTCCCATATAAATTGTATTAACTCTGCATAGGTACTGTTTGAGTTAGCTTCAATAATACATATTTTGTCCATTTAGTTTATATTGATGATGTTTTAATAGCTTCCTGTTACTGATACCTATTTACATAGCAAGTAGTGTTATACGAATTTGTGTGGGGTGAGTACAATTTAAAAGTGAAAAATAAAAACTTTTTTTTAGTATAACGTAAGTACCATTTTGAGACACGTGCACTAAGTTAGTTTAGTTGCCTTTAAGCCAAGTATTATTATTGCTATCACTCATGTAGTTAATTTGTACACCAATTACCTTGAATGCCATTGTAGGAGGAGTGAATCAATTGAGTTCTATAGAACGTATGATATGAATTAGAATAATACACAGCTATTATATATGATTAAGATAACGCCTGAGGCAAAAGCTGCAATGTACTGGCACCCACCTTACCGGCCGCTGATACCTATGCTCCAATCAATTAATACAATGCACCTTGTTTTAGTACAAGGACTTCCAGGCAAATTCGTTTAACAATTTCATAGATGACTTTGACATTTGCAGAGTCGTCTTTGTTATACGCATAGAAGGCTGAACGATAGTATGACAATAGACGATATCTAATACAAGCAACATAACATATATATAAAATATGTTATGTCGCGTATATTAGATATATATATGTGTAAAATAGTAACGAAGTCAAAACTATAGTTAAAATATTAAAAAAAAAAACGGACTTACTGCGGAGTTAATAGATAAAAGAAAAAGATAAATAAATAAAAAATATATTTATATATATATTCATAAATAAATAGTAAATAAAGTAGTAGAAGTTAGTAGTAAATAGTATAATAGCAGAAAGTAGTAATAGTTTTTAGAATTTTTGTCTGGATGTACCTATGTTCCGGATTGGCGCATTAACAGCGAACGGATTTGGATACACACTCACAGATAGTTTATAATTTTAATCACGATAGTACGCTTCCCCGGATATTTCCGACATCCCCGGGGGTGAAGCCGCAGACAAAGGCTAGTTCTCTATAAATGAGTCATATCGTCAATTGTTATTTGTTAAACTACATACTCGTAATTGTTTCTATAAAGTTGTTTCACTGCTACTTGCAGGAGAAGGTGGTGTGAGAAATTCAATTGTAAATCCCTGCTCCCCCAGCATATTAGAAGAAAGAAAGAAAAATACATGTGCTGGTGATGATAAAAATTATATCGAAATTCTTCAAAGTGTTTTTATGATTGACAAATAACTAAGTACAGTTACAGCGAGGGAAAGCCATTTCATACAGTTATCAAAGAATGACAGTAGTGTTTTAAATATTTAATTGACAGTTAATTTTCCTGACTTTTGTCTGTTTGAACTCCAAAGACATTGATATGTAGGTATATACATACGTGAACTCATATGAAATTAAATATACAAAGTCCCTGTGCTGCTCTCAAAACCGTGAAGGAAAACACCGTGAGGAAACCGGCATGTCCTAGATTCAAAACATTCGAAAACATGTGACATTCACCAACACGCACTGGGCCCGCGTGGTGGTTTATGGCCCACTACCTCTCACAGAGAGGAGGCCTGTGACCCAGCAGTGGGAATAATAAAGGCTGGTTATATTGATGTTTGTTGTCGCATACGAAATTCTTTGCACTTACTACTTACTCTTCTACGTTCTCATTTCATTTTTAACTATGCATATTCTTCCACAGAAAAAATAAATAAATAAAAAGTGTGCTAAGTACCGGAACCGAAACTGCCGGTCGATTCTGTACAAATCTCATCGTGAAATCATAAGTGAAGTGAGCACTTAATAGTGTTAATCCCTAACGAATGATAGCTCACTCCACGCTCACTTCACCCAAGCTTTCACGGTGAGATGGTTACAGAATCGCACGGCTGTACTAGGTACTGGTACGTACGTTCCTAATATTAAAAATATCGTGATGTGTAGATGCAATTGTAATAAGCGCTTTATGAATGGCTCATCATTGCAAGTTCAAGGCCGACTGTAGCATTCCACGTGCGTGTTGCCGAGCAACTGTTATATAAGCTGTGGTGCTTCTCCGACCGCAACCCACTGCTACACAAGTACACCGTTCTGTGCCCTTCTGTCACCGGAAATCCCATGGGGCACAGGACTGCTTGTGCAATCTCTCAGGAACTTTATGGGATGATTTTATAAAAACCGATCATACAACTTAATCTTATTCCTAAATGTAGCGCAACTTTCACTTTTCTAACTTGAAAAATCAAATTAACCAATATTCATACATACTTTCATTTCATCCCCTATTTAGAGATCTTTAGGGAGAATAAAAAATAAAAAATTACCGTTCCTTAGTGCTCACCTATGTTAAGCAGTTTGTTGTCGTCGTGCGTTATATGCCAGTAAAATGTGAAACTCTCCGTTAGTGTCTATAATTGTTTGTCAATAAAGTTAATTTTTTATTTTATTTTATTGTATGTATCAGTGAAAGAGATCTTTACTTAGATGCTACGTAACGGCTATGCAAGGCTCTACTTCTTCTCCCCAGCAAAAGCACTACGAAGCGGTGAAGGGCGGGCGTTTTGGGGGTCTTTTGTAATTTTTACGTTCGAAAAGTCCTGAGTCTTAGCCTAGTTTGAATAAATGACTTTTGATTTGATTTTATTTGATTTGGACGTGCTACGACGCATTATAGCAAAAACAAAAAACATTTCCATGTTCCGTAGTCATACCGCTCTTCTTATGTGAACTCTTCCATCAGTGTTTGACAAAGAACTATTTTCATATACAGGGTCCCATTAAAATAGATGGACAGATTTCAACACAGCGCTCAGTACGATTAATCGAAGTTACCCAAGCAAAAAAGAAAACACTTATTTTATTTTGACCTAAAATAATAAATTGCCGGTTTTCGTTAACTGATTATTTTTCTTGTAAGTACCTATCTAATACGTTTTTCTTACATATTATTTTACCGTCGTCGGTGGTCTGAATGATTTCTAAAAGTTTGTCTATCTATTTTAATGGGACCGTATATAAACTTGCATTTGGTAACAAGTGGTAAAAATAATTGAAGCAAAACTAAAGCTCATTCAAAAACCAAAATGATAGCGGATATTATAAGTATTATTTTGTAAAACAGAGTAACGCTACTATTATTTTATACACTATTCAAATATTCATCCTGTAATCCTTGCAGCACAAGAGTAAGTACCAGTTTTGTTTCAGCACAGCTTTCGCCGCGGGGTTACGATAACCGTATATAATGACGCGTATGATTCAAAATCGATATCATTCGTTCAATAGAACTCCAGTGATACACTTCTCCTACAATGGCATTCAAGGTAAATTAGTTAAGTTTTAAACTATGAGTTATTTTTCTTATGAGACCAAACTTTAAGCTACCACATTTCTATGCAGTCAACAAATTAGGGATTAGTACACAATGTCGTAGTCTCAAGCATATTTTGACACATTAGAGCCATCAGCTACCAGCAGGGCATGTCACTATGAATACTAAACTCTTTTTTCTTTTCAGTTTGTAGTATTCGCGTGTTTGGTGGCTGCGGCGAGCGCAGGAGTGCTCCCGGGTGCGCAAGTCACATACGCCGCGGCGCCAGCGCACGTTGTGCACGCCGCTCCTCTGGCGTACGCCGCACCCGTCGCCAAGGTAGTGGAGGAGTACAACGCGCACCCCCAGTACAGCTTCGCGTACGACGTGCAGGACGGACTCACCGGCGACTCCAAGAGCCAGCACGAGAGCCGCGACGGTGACGTCGTGCAGGGCTCCTACTCCGTGGTGGACCCCGACGGCACCAAGCGCACCGTGGACTACACCGCCGACCCCCTCAACGGTTTCAACGCCGTCGTGCGCAAGGAGGCTCTCGGTCACGTCGCTAAGGTCGTCACCAAGGTGGCCGCCCCTGTCGCCTACCACGCCTCCCCTGTCGCGTACCACTCCGCCCCTGTGGTGCACGCCGCTGCCCCTGTCTACCACTCCGCCCCGGTCGCCTACTCTGCTCCCGTCTACCACCATTAACTGATTGACAATACATAGTGTGATTAGTGTAATCATGAACTGAAAATAAACAACTAAATTATTGAAATTATGTTATTCTATTATTTACTCATTCTTTGCTAGGGGAATTCAGTAAGGCCCTTTGTACACTTTGTACACGGTTTTCTTGCAGTGAAAAACTACGGTTTATTCGCTGTGTGAGAGAACAAAAAAAGATACTACCATATTATCTTGTTTTGTTGAGTTCCGATGGTCTACTTCCGATTCCATCATCAGACCCTGGACATCACCTAATCTTATAGCACTTGCCGATACATAACCAATGAGTCCACCCACGATGGTGCTATCTTCTTTTTAGATTTCATATAGCCACCTTCCGGCTCCATCATCTGACCCTGAACAACACCTAGTGTCAAAGCATTTGCCATTACGTAACCAATGAGTCCGACAATGATGATGCTTTCTTGTTTTGTCGAGAAGTTCCTATGTCCACCTTCACGCTACGTCATCAGATCCTGGACTATACCTTGGACTCACCGGCTAACGTTTTTGTTTGGTTGAGGAGTACCTATGGCCACTTTTCTGCTCCATCATGAGAAACCATCTTGGGCTATAGTTCTCTCTTGTTAAGACAAAACCAACGAGTTCAAACTCAAAGACGCCATCTTATTTAGTTGAGGATTACCTATAGCCATCTTCGGGCTCCATCATCAGACCAGCTCCATGCTAGCATATATTTGCGCTATTACCGTAGGTATATATAAATAAATAAATATGTACAGTATGCCAAGTTTCAGCTCAATCTAATGCCAGCCGAGCGATTCTGTAACCTTGTCACCGTGAAAGCTTGGGTGAAGTGAGCGTGGAGTGAGCTGTTATTCGCTAGGGATTAACACTATTATATTAAGTGCCCACTTCACTTATGATTTCACGGTGAGATTTTTACAGAATCGACCGGCTGGAAGAGCTAGAAAAACGGATGACTTGAAACATACGAACGTAACAAGCTAATTTAGAGCTTGGAAAAAGCTGCCAAAAAGCCTAGTGACGTATGCATGAGAGTATGCGTATGAGTGACAACTAGTGAACTTGCAGTTTTACGGGATAAAGACAAGAATTTAACTGTAGTGCTATTCTGTAAAAATGTCACCGTGATAACTCGGGTGAAGTGAGCTTAAAGTGAGCTGTGATTAGTGTCAATCCCTAGCATCAGATGGAATGACAGCTCACTTCACCTAACTTCTCACGGTGAGATTCTAACAGCATCAACCGGCTGCAGACGAAGGTTTGCGTCATGTTAATGAGTCATGTGAACGTGAAAACTTGCGTGGAGTGAGCTGTCAGTGTCATCCCACTTATGCTAGGGTTTGACTTAGCAAACATTTACATATCGTTTTTTATTATCATTTACATAATCGAGATTTTAATAATATTTTTATGCTAATTCTATTGATCATTCATTTATATGTATTTAATCATTTGAAAACTAGTATTTTAGTTGTCAAAACATTACTATTTTGTGGGGGTTTAAAACAAAATAGCAAAACAGAAACTTCGAATAAGAATTATGTTTTTTATTTTTACTTTTTTCCCAAGATTAAAACCCCACACAATAGTGACACTTAGTTCGACACTTAGTTAGATAAAAAATATTATTAAAATCTCGATTATGATTGTAAATGTATACTTGGTCAATCTCTAGTATCAGGTGAGATGACACTGACAGCTCACTCCACGCTCACTTCACCTAAGTTTTCACGGTGAGATGGTTACAGAATCGAACTGCTGGTGGGATGACACTGACAGCTCACTCTGTGCTCACTTCACTTAAGTTTTCACGGTGACATGGTTACAGAGTCGCACTACAGGAGCCTCTGGATAGTAACTATGTTGATTATTCGTGCTTGGATGAAAAATTATAAAGTATTCCAAGTACAGACGCCAGATCATCATTGTGATTTGGCAGTAGTCTGAGCACCAGTCTTACCAAGGGGTATCATATTACCCATTAACTGGGTTGAGGAGGTCAGATAGGCAGTCGCTCTATGTAAAATACTGGTATTCAGCTGCATGCGGTTAGACTGGAAGCTGACCTTGGGAAAAGGCTAGGTGGATGATGAGATGATGGGTATGACAATGATATTTATAAAATGATAAAATCGTTTTTATATTCGTAAAAAACATTTTATTTGCTCATGATCGTAAGTCTAATGTAATAAATAATATTTTATCCTCAGTTCAAGGCTTGACTAGGTTTGACGCTCAGTGGTGGTAGACAGGAGCAGAGTAGGCGACAGGGGCGGGGTGGTAGACAGGGGCAGCGGCGTGCACCACAGGGGCGGAGTGGTAAGCGACAGGGGAGGCGTGGTACGCGACAGGGGCAGCCTGGTACGCAACAGGTGCCACCTTAGCGACGGGTGCGACGACCTTAGCGACGTGACCGAGGGCCTCCTTGCGCACGACGGCGTTGAAACCGTTGTGGTCGTCAGCGGTGTAGTCCACGGTGCGCTTGGTGCCGTCGGGGTCCACCACGGAGTAGGAGCCCTGCACGACGTCACCGTCGCGCGTCTCGTGCTGGCTCTTGGAGTCGCCGGTGAGACCGTCCTGCACGTCGTACGCGAAGCTGTACTGGGGGTGGGCGTTGTACTCCTCTACCACCTTAGCGACGGGCGCGGCGTACGCTACGGGAGCGGCGTGCACGACGTGCGCAGCGGGCGCAGCCGCGTATGCGACGGGGGCGGCGTGAGCCGTGTATGCCGCTGGGGCAATGATACCCGCATTGGCGGCAGCGAAAGCGCAAACCAGGACTACCAACTGAAAATAAAAAATATATATATTATTAGAATTATGGTTCTTGGCGAACTTTTTAGTAGGTAAACCCCAATTACACACACACACACACACACACATAGTCACTTTTACACACACATAGGTAGTCAGTTTTCCTCAACTGCACTTTCTATATAAACTTTTCTTGTTAGATATTTCTATATTCCATATCCCATACCACATTATAATTGCAAATATTATATTAAATGATTTAAGAAATCGGCTTCGTACCTTGAAAGCCATTTTAGATTGATATGAGTGACTTCACTATGAGGAGATCCCAACTTGAATGTGCCGTAATTGTATCTCTTCGACTTTTTATATGCCTCCCAGCTGCCTCAGCATTGCATTACTATATACTCTCGTAAGTTCGTATGAACCGGTCGCTTTGGAGTGTTTCAGAATTCAATTATACATTTAAGTCGCGGGTGTCTACCGAAATGGTTCGTGTAATATGTTAATAGGAGCAAGTGGGCTATGATTGATCTCGGGCATAAAGATCACTTGTATTATAATGCTTGTCGGCTTTTTGGGCGGCGCGTCCTTGCGACAGCGCCGGCGCATATTTGTTGATGTAACTTATGAGCGGGGTCATACGACTGCAATTTCAGAGTCCTCATTTGTGCATTCATATTTATAAGTTCACAATAGCACAAGTTTCTCGCTTTCTCGAATGCATTGTGAGTGAGATAGTGGTCAAACGCGAGCCTAACAATACGTATTTAAAAAAAAAACTAAAGAATGTAAATCTACTCCTCTCTCTCTCTTTTATTCTATCTTTTAATTAAACCGAAAAAGATAAGCAAAAAACATTGATATGGATAGTATTTCTATCAATCTTACATCGATGGAAAAACTACGAGTAAAAGCTACGCCATGGAATGGAACTTTTTAAAGCTTGTTATTTTATTCACATGGATACCGACAATTCTAAATTCAAAAGGAATGTTTGACGTTGTCATATCATATCCAAAGTGAACGAAGGCTGAGGCAATTTTGGCTATTGTATTGTAGGTTTTCCCCGCGTAATTAAGTGTATTTGTAATAAAATCTAATTGGTAAGTTAACTATTGGCCATGATATTAATAAATAATAGTAGAGTAACGGTACCAAGCCTTCATCTGGGGCACAAATTGATTTAAATCGTTGCAGGCAAAGATCGTTTAGCAGTACTCGTACCTTCCAGACTGGCTGATCATCCCAGTGCATTTGCACTGCATGAGCTAAGCCAAGTTCTTGTGCTCGTGCTTCAGATAACTTGTGTACGAGAGAAGAAAATAGAGCTTCCATGAGTAACGGACCTACCTACATATCGCTAGGTGTAACGCTACGAAACTTGTTGACTCATTTACAATCATTCCACCACCGATCACCTTAAATAAAGAACATAACAAGATCGTTATGATATTCCATCCATAAAACCATTAGAATTTATGGTTGAAAGAGATTTATTTATTTATTTATGAAAACTTTATGCACAAGTAAAAAAAAAAGTACTGTACAAAAGCGGACTTAATGCCTGAGGCATTTTCTACCAGTCAACCTTAGGGTGATGTAGAGACAAAATATGGTAGGTGCAACATACGGGATAATCGTTCTAACTAAATCTTTTATAGGTACACTTTTGCCTGGTTTAGGCAATACAGCCGTGATGTAATGTAATTGTGTAAATCCCAACAGGTTCAGAATGTGGTGGTTACGCAATACGGTACAGCGCCTGCGTCCACTGGGCACCCGGGTCTACGGAGGCATGCACGATCCCCTGGACCACGCGACTGGCATTGAGAAGAGAGAGCTGCTCGCACACTTGGCTGGTGACTGCGACCCCTTCCGTATCATGCCCATCAAGAAAGGTACTGTATGCCGCCGTTAAAGCGAAATCGCCAGGCTCTTTTTTTTTTCTTTATTTTAAAAGCTTTCTCGCTGAGCGATAACGTCGTCCTGTAAAATCAGCATTCTTATTTTAAAACAAAGAGTGCCAGTTTGTACAATATTTTAGCTTGTACCGATAAAGGGCATGCCAGGACAGTATTACACTCTCCAATATCATATTATGTACCTATTTATAGGCCCAAGTAAATTATATCTGAAAGCCCCATTCCGCACACACTCCATCAAAACATGTCGCACATCTTCAACTATTCCACATTCTTCACAGTTGGGTGATGTTACCTTTTTCAACAGAAAACCGAACTTCTTTGATGGGATGTGACCGGAACGAAGTCTTAGTGCCATACTAAATCCCTTCTGCTAAGCATATTTTGACCTATCCAATTATACACTGGAAGCTGTGCTTGGGTGGTCTTATACCATATTCCCTTTTCTGTTGACCTCTGGTTGAAGTATTCACTCCACATGTCTGTACACGGCTGTTTTATTAATCTTATATAATCTTTATATAAAAGAGGAACATTTATAGCAATTCCATCTGACACGGCTTGGTTGCCCAAAAGGTCTACTTTTATCCTGAATCTATACGTGTGACGGAATCCACTGTAAAACTACCGTAATTGACTTTTCATCCAGTTTGAATATAGACCAAAATCGTGTAGGCTATCGGTATTCCTCGCACGGACGAAGTGAAATCAAATTTTCTGTAATTTGGCTGACTTTGAGGAAACTTATCTCTAGTTTTCTCTGCATCTGATAAGATTGTTTCTGTATCATTACCATTCACCATTTCAGGTCCCGGTACCCGCGAGCGTCCCAACCTAATCCCGAGCGCTTTCGGTAAGCGGCTGCTGGCTTGCAACTGCTGCATCCACGACAACCACCTGGAGTTCATGTGGCTGCACATGGGCTGCCCCACGCGCTGCGGCTGCGGGTACTGGTTCTTGTTGTGCCCCGTAGCACCACTTTAGATTAGTTTTATATTTATTTACGATATTTAACATTAAAGTACCCATTGCTACTGCATTTTTCATTCAAGTCTTTCTTTT
Organism: Eremobia ochroleuca; assembly: GCA_949629135.1. Taxonomy (NCBI): domain Eukaryota; kingdom Metazoa; phylum Arthropoda; class Insecta; order Lepidoptera; family Noctuidae; genus Eremobia; species Eremobia ochroleuca. The sequence continues at coordinate 9,632,472 of OX451405.1, read as the reverse complement.
GTAATTTTCATACTGTAGAAATTTTAGTAAGTACTGACGGGGGTTAACACAAATTCCCCCGTGGAAGCGCGTTTTTGTTGAATTTGTATATCTTTATCTTTGCTATTCTTTTATTTTTGAGCTATTCTTGTAACGTGCGTAATACAGAAGAAGGACATATTGGTCCATATTGCTCTACGAGATTTCTACTTTTTCTAGCTCTCATTCTCTTTTATGAGAATGTTGAGAGTATTGCAAGGAATCTGTACAATGAACAAAAGCCACATGATGTTCCTAGCCTTTTCGCAACAATTTTTCGGGTCGGCTTCCAGTCTAACCGGATGTCGCTGAATACCAATATTTTACGTGGAGCGACTGCCTATCTGACCTCCACAACCCAGTCACGGGGTTACACTTGTTACTCTTGTCGAACTCTCGGACTTTTGACGACCCGGAACGACTGTCAAAGATAACGAAACCAACAGCTTTACGTGCTTACCGAAGAACGAAGGGGTCTCGGTATGTAAAGCAGGTCACCCATCCACGGACCGCGGCAAGCGTAGCCTAACCTGATCTCAACCCGTGCGTCTGTTATTACTTAGCCACGAGCCACTCAAAGATACAAGCCACATCACGTAGGTTTAACCGATGTAACGATAACATTGTTAAATATCTTTGTTAGACCTTGAATAACACGCGCTTTACATAATAATTGCAACTCATAATGGCCTGTTACCCGCTTCAGTTAATTTCATCATGAACAAACATGTGCGTCTCTTTAAATTCACAAATGAGCGGTAATTGGCTTCACAAATCAACGATATAAAGTGAGAACTTTGTGGCCACTTAACTACGTAGGATAATATAGCATTATACCATCACGCCTATATTTTGCAATGCGGTAGGCAAGAGGGTGTAGATACCTATACCCACGTTTTTTTACGCCAGTTATTTTTGGGCGATCCTCGGATCATAGGTATCGGATCCTCGGATTATATATTATTAAAAAGAACACTGTCCGATGTAGGGATCGAACCGGGACTACACTCAGCAGACGCCCTTGCAACCAGGAGAGAAACGATACAGCTACTTAATGGTCAAGTTATAAACATGAAATTTTTAGGGATGACGAAGTTCTGGGCATCAGCCGGTCGATTCTGTTAGAATCTCACGGTGAGAAGTTAAGTGAAGTGAGCTGTCATTCCATCTCATGCTAGGGATTAATACTAGTGACTGCTCACTTTAAGCTCACTTCACCAAGTTATCACGGTGAGATTTTTACAGAATAGCACTACTGGATTAGGGGCTTTAAAAGTATTTGCCTCATAAGATCCGACGATCCATGTAGGACTACTTATATAAATAATTAAGTGAATTAATTTAATTTAATTTAGTAATGTAATGTTTAATGTAATTTAATTTAGTGAATTTTAGTACCATGTGTTATTAAAAGAGTATGGCCGTGTAGGGCTTTTAAAATTGCGGTTCCGAGAAAATATTATATTAATTAGTAGTAGTGGGAGGAGTGGTGGCCCAGTGGTATCGGGAGTTGTAGGTCGTAGTTCGAATCCAGGCAGGCTCGTCACTTTGTGTAAATTATTTCATCACCACTGCTCTCAAAACGGTGAAGGAAAACATCGTGAGGAAACCGACTGTCCCATAACCAAAATTTCGAAAACATGTGACATCTAAGTACCAACCCGCACTGGGCCTGCGTGGTGGATTACGGCGGCCCAATCCCTCTCATCGAGAAGAGGCCTGTGTCCCAGCAGTGGGAACATTATAGGCTGATTATACTAAATAGTATTCAAACTATTCAACCCAATCGATCATGTTGTTCAAAGAGAACATTTATTTATTTGTTTATTTATTTCGTTATTTATTTATTTATTTTAGTACATGGAGTGCTTACAGCTAATAAAACAAACACAAAAGGAAACCATAGTCACCCGAAAGCCAATTACAAATCCTCATGTGTAGACTTATAATAATAATTTATCGTGTGAGCACAAAAACAAAAAGCACACATCGCCTAAATTAAAGAAAGGAGCAATATAAATACTTAGTTTGCAATTATATGACTAAAATAACAAAAACAAATAATAAAACCTACCGCTACTTGAAAAATTTGCTTCTGGCCGAATTCACACTAATTTTGAATGGATCAAAATCATATTCCTCGCATATTATATCATTGAAATTTCTGCTTACGCGCACAATGTAACTGTTCTGCCTATAATTTGGAGAAGTATGAGGTACACGTACCTATAGGTCATAGGTGGATTAAAACGAAGTGCTTTACTTAGCACATTAAAATAAAATTTTGACAATAACTCAGAGTTATCAATATTGTTATTGAGGATTTTCAATAAGAATAAACAGTTAATTCATTTAATTTTCCCTACCTGTATCTCTAGATAAGAGAGCTGGAAGTCTGCTTTAGGTTCCTCTCATTTGATTTCTTAATTAAATTATCTAGGCTAATGTATCACATTACCCAACTTCCATTCATTCTAAGCGAGGGTCAGAGCAAATAAAAAGAACCAGAGTAACTGCAACGAGTGTTACATTATCCGAAGTGTATGTAGCTCATCCGACACGCGTCTGCGTAACATGCACTACCGTCACTAATGCATTGCTAAGCTGTCGTAGTAATTTGATTAGATCGCTCTTAGCGATAATACTACCCATTGTGTCACCCTTTGTTAAATGCCTATATTTATGTCTGTAATCTACAGGGTGTTTGGCAGAACGTTGAACATACGAAAATGGTGGATAGGTGGGGTCATCCGCTACTTACTCAGCCCTAATTTATTTGGCTCTGACCCCCTGATATTAAAAAAAAAAAATTTTTCTTTTTTCTAGTTTCACCACTTTTTTAACTTTAAAGTGTTAAGATGTAATGATTAAAAAAAAAAATTGCCTGTTTTGCCCATTTTTAATAAAAATTACACTTTAAAGTTAAGAAAGTGGTGAAACTAGAAGAAGGCAAAAAAATTTTTTTTTAAATATCCAGGCGGCCAGGGCCAAATAAATTAGGGCTGAGTAAGTAGCGGATGACCCCACCTATCCACCATTTTCGTATGTTCAACGTTCTGCCAAACACCCTGTATATGGTGTAGAGTATTCTATTCTATTAGTGACGGTTGCGTAGGCGTCTACGCCTCGCTCCGGTCGTGTAATCGCTGGATTCGAAGCCCGAGCGTGTAAGGCCAGCCCACTCGCTCGTCGACCCACTTCCCGCGCCACGGCCTTGAACCAGCAGATCCGGTGCACAGAACCCCGGAACTTTACTGGCTGTTTAAGTGACATTGGCGCCAATTCCCTTGTTCACAAACTAAACTAATTTAAGTTCAGTGCATCTTTTTCTTTCTATTTCATTAAGAAAAGGACAGAAGATAAATATATTGGTTTAGTCCTGGTAAATTAAGATACTCCATAGACAAACTTAGACGTGATTTAAAAAATTGGCTTCTAAAAATACGTCAATTTACATAAGGCGCTGCCTAATTTGACAGGACTGAACTAATATTTATCTTCTGTCCTTTTCTTAATGAAATAGAAAGAAAAAGATGCACTGAACTTAAATTTAGTTTAGTTTGAGAACAAAGGAATCGGCGCCATTAACTAACGAGTATTCTTTAGAGAAAATCTATTTCAACGTTTTTGCATTTCCTCATGCCTACAATGTGAAAGAAGGAAGCAGAAGGGTTAAATAAAACAGACACTTTTTTGTTTAGGCCGCCGAGCTGTAGAAGAAAAAATAACAGCCAAAGTACGCGCTCAGCCTTGCGTTGCCTTTTATTTCTTATTTCTATTAATCTCAAGCGGCCGCTGATGTTTTTGTTTACTTTTCGTACCGAACAATTGCACAAAATACACAAAACCACTCACAAGTTAACGACCCACTCAATGTTAATCACTCTACACAAAAATATAATTAGGTAGGTACATTATTCACAGCATATTATTTTACAGATCTCATTTAACACACTTATCTTAATATCACAAGTTTAGGATAAGAATTACATAATTTAGATATCAGTCTATCTAATACTTGTTATTTGCCGTCGCCGGTATAAAATACTGTCCATCAAAAGGTATCCTGGGCTCTACTTCGTTTTGTGGGTTGAAATATACCGTGGGTTGTTCTTCGACATAGTTGCTCTGAGGTTCAGGATGCAACACTGGCTCATACTCAAGACTAGAGGAAGGCGCAGGTGTCTGAAATTGGACGTATTCAGGTCTGGAGGAAGGGGAAGGTGTCGGAAATTGGACGTACTCGGGTCTAGGGGCAGGTGTCTGGTATTGAACGTACACAGTTCTAGGAGTAGGAGTTTGATATTGATTCGTATTGTAGTTGTGTTGAGGGATAGGAGGCTGAGTCACCAAGGGCGGGCTCACGGGATCTTCTCGTAGAACAGCTTTAAAACCGTGCTTCGCATCAGCGGTATACTCCACCGTCCGCTTGGTCCCGTCAGGACCCAGTACCGTGTAAGCTCCAGTAACAACATCACCTTGCCTCACCTCGTGTTGACTCTTGCTGTCACCAGTCGTTGGGTCTTCAATGTTGTACGAGTACTTGTAGTCATTCGGGGAAGGCGGCGGATCCCTCACTATAATACCGAAGACTGCCGGCGCGACACACAGAATCAATGACACCTGGAAATCAAAGATAAACTTCATAAGTTACGAAATGGTTTTTGTAAGTCCTGAAAGTACACAAGGTCTGTATGCACTAGAAATAAACAAGTTTAAACGAAACAAGATTGCACCTATGTAATATTACGACAAAGATTACACTTGCAGAGTATCACAAAATAAATACATGAGAAATAGAAATCAATAATAAGACATTTACCCTTAGCATGATGCAGACTTGTTCAACAATAGGGTTCGAAGTAAATAGTACACACGCGCGGCGACTGCTGTCGTATTTATAGAAGCGGCGTGCATTCACTCGAATGTTCCTTATTGCCAACAGGCGCCCGAGCCTCGGCTGTACGAGTCTCTCTCTAACTAGCATCGACTAGTAATAAGAGCTTTATTACCTAATTGTTACGTTGTAGCATACGATTATTAGGCCCACAGTTGCCTGATGAGAGTTTTACTGCCCAGTGATTCTCTCTGATACAATATTCCGGTAGCCATGCTCCTCTTACAATCTAGTTCAATCATGCTTTATGGTATGGCTATATATTTGAAACGCTCTAATTAATTCAGCTTGAAGTAGCTATAAGGTACTTTATGCTTTAAACGCTGCAATTAACATCACTCATAAAACATGTTGTTATTTATTCGAATTGAGTGTTACGTATTGAATACGCCTTCTCGTTAAAGTTTTAATTATTTTGTGGGAATACATACATAGTTGTTTAATAGTGCATTATGCAATATTGACAGCATTTTATGCAAATGCACAGACTTATCAATTTTTACGACCATTTTTAACACACATATTCATGTGATTAGCCCTGATCTTGATTATGGGAACTTAACATGGAGCTTGAATTAATATCTTATTACAGTCACAGTACCTAATGATATTAGTTTCTTTGATATATTACGGTTTCTTTGAGGTCACGGACATTGCATGTTTATTATTTGATTATTGCAAATCATTTGAATAGAGCAGCAAAAATAATTGATGTCTTTGTGATGATGATTCATTAATCATCTCCAAATATTTGATGGATACTGTGCACAATTGCATTGTAATTGATATTATACATGTATTATATTAAGTTTTTAATGTACATGATTTACATACTGTATGAGCACTTATAATGAGCTTCATGAATTTCAGAATAAGTTGGGATAAACTATTTTTACCTATCCGGTAAAACTCGTGAGAGCCAGCTGCTACACAATTTTTTAACTGATAGTATACGAACTATACGATTTTTTAAATAATAGTATATTTTATTATCTATGGGCCCTAGTTGCCTGAAATAAAGGAATAAATAAATAAATAACTCTATCTTTCCCTGCATTACCTACCTACTTAGAAAAGCCGGTCGATTATGTAAAAATCTCACCGTGAAATCATAAGTGAAGTGAGCACTTAATGGTGTTAATCCCTAGCGAATTACAGCTCACTCCACGCTCACTTCACCCAAGCTTTCACGGTGAGATGGTTACAGAATCGCACGGCAGTTGTTGTAAATTAGTTAGTTTTATGTTTATCCTATCCATATTAGAATAGTTATTATATTTATTTTCTTATTATTGTACATCCTACAGATGTGTTATAGTGATACGGTTTTTTTTGTCCAACTTTATTTGTTAACGACCTGCAGCAGCAATAAACAATATTCTATTCTGCTTTAAAAGCTAGATTAACCTTCCAATTTTAGTATTGCGTCCATACCTACTATGTTATAGGGATGTAAGCAATGCAAATACGTCTCGATCTAAATAGTTAGCTAGTTACAGAGTCTTAACGCAAGACCTTACTTTCACTGGACATAGCTTTGTCAACTATACATTTTAATATTTAATGTATTGTATTCATTGGTACAACGTAGAGTCAACAGCCAGTGGGAAGTGCAGAATCAATTTAAAAAAAATAGCGGTCTAAAAACGATGAAACATGAAAATATTCGGATCTGAAATTGAACAATTAAATGTTTATCGTCTATTAAATAAACTACTTACACTTAATATATTTTAATGTATTTAACAAATATTCATAGTGATGTTCAGAGGATTGCCGTGGTCATATGCCACGCCCTAAAGCTTATGATCGCTTACTACTGTATGAATGTTTGTTACAGTTTGTTTGTGTGTTTTGTGTACTTATTGTTTTGTTTTTCACTGTCTGTCATTAATTCTGTTTCTCATTTGTCAAATTATGATAAGTAGTTTAGAAGTTATGAGGGAACAGATGTACATACATACGTAACGGTCAAAATCATAATCCTCTTTTTGCTTCGCCGCAGTCGGGTCAAAAGACTTTCAAAGTCATTCAGTCTGATTTATATTTATACAACCTGAATCGAATTGTTACACCCTTTTTTTTTGGGTGGGAAATTATTAAATAACTTCTCCCGTTCTGGGCGGAGCGGGAGGGTGTGTCAGAATTTTACTGACTAAAACCCACCCGTGTTCCTTCAGTTGCCTGTGCCAAGGGCCACGGTAACTTTTTCGAACAATCCGCGACCCTGGCAGAATTGTTACACCCTTATTTTAAATTGAACCTCAGGTTTATTTTAATTTTTATTTTCTCCCCAATTCAAAGTCTAATTTAAAGTGTTCATCTATACTTATTATAAATGCGAAAGTAACTCTGCCTGTGTAAGCAAAATATGCACACAAATGGCTACATTTTTTTATTGCATTGACTAGGAAGTTTGTTTTTTTTTACAGCTCCAAGGAACCGTTGACCGAAGGCCGAAGTATTTGATATTTATGTCAACTTGGCCTCCACGCGTTCCTGAGAATAGAGGTATTGGCAGCCACAGACGAACACATAGACAGTTGGATAACGAAGTGATCCTATAACGGAACCCCAAAAAAAAATCGTGCCTGCTTAATAGATACTTAAAAGCTGGTAATTCCTTTTACAATACCATTTACAATGTGGAGCTAACGAAATAGCCCTTACTGCAATTACCGCATAATAGCATGACGAAATTCAATGACTTACATTATACCTAAATGTCTTTATAGTTATCTATCTATAAAAAAAATATAATTGAAGTGTAAAAGCTTGACAAAGGTGGTGTCAAAGTGTGAAAGTTTGACTGGTAGAAAAAGCCTATGACATTAAGTCCGCCGCTCTACATTTACGTACTTGAAGTATTAAATAAATAAGTGTCTGTTTCTAATGTCAAAATAATAGTATATTAAGATTCGAGAGTGCTAAACGCCGTCCATTAATACTACTTAATTCACACGTATTACGTATACCTACTATTTTATAGCACTTTGTGACCTAAACGCGCACTTTAGTCACGCTATTCTGTGTAAAAATGGACCACTTAAGTCTTAACGTGACTTAAGTGGGACTTAGGTCAAAGACTACTAAGCTTTTTATTAAATGCATATGAAAGTATATACGGTACATATAAAAAAAAAATTGTCTGTCTGTCTGTTTGTTCCGGATAATCTCCAAAACGGCTAGACTGATTTTGACCAAACTGTCACTGGAATGGTAGCTACTGTTTTAAAGAGTAACTAAGGATACGTTTATTTTAGAAAAAGAATTAGGGTTCCGCGCAAAAAAAAATTAAGACCATGAAATTTCGACAAGCACGCAAAAGAAGTCGCGGGCATAGCTAGTAGAACAATATAGATCCTACTTAGTGCGTATAAAATTATTCACGACACCAGTTCTAGGCATTGAAACTGCAGTTCCGGGCATGATTTTATATTATCATTTTAATTTTAGCTTTAAATCACGGCCAAACAACCGGCAGTTGTCATTGTTCATAGCTTGAACTGCCGGTCGATTCTGTAAAAATCTCGCCGTGAAATCATAAGTGAAGTGAGCACTTAATAGTATTAATCCCTAGCGAATGACAGCTCACTCCACGCTCACTTCACCCAAGCTTACACGGCGAGATGGTTACAGAATCGCACGGCTGTAGATATTTTGCTTATTCAGGAAAGCGTTCTTCGTCAACAAGATAACGGTAAAACTGGCTGATGATTCAGCGACGCATTCTGTTTGAAATCATAGTTGTTAAAAAGCTAGAGTGATTAAAGGTAGCCCTAAGAAGCCTGTACCTATGTGTGTCTATGTTTGCCCTTTAAGGGCGATGTTTATCTAATAGCCAATAGGGCCAAATTTCTTGTATCGTTTACATGTAATGTTTAAATGTCAAAGTTAGTTATAGCTATCTCGGGTAAATGGTTACTTTTAGGACATGTGTATTATCGAGGTTTATAATACTATTAAAGATTTCTAGATAACTTTGAATGGCTATGTGAGGGTTTCTGTGAATGTACTAGCTTCTGTCCGTGACTTAGTTTGCGTAGAAGTCGTAAGACACCACAAAAAAAGAAAAAAATACAGCCTATGTTATGCTGATACTGTAGATTTCTATATCATATATTGTATTTTTGTAAATTTATTCATTACAAAAATAAACATACAAAAAATCAAATCTTTTCTTATTATAATATTAGTTTATATTTTGGTTCTGGCAAGCTGCCAAACTTTTGGACACTTTTGGACACTCCATTGACAGTGATGCGGACGACACTTTTGAAGTCCAGTAAACTCTTCCCCTTTTTAAGGTTCTAATATACTTGTACACATTTACATAATATTATAAAGGTTGACTGGTAGAAAATGCCTATGGCATTAAGTCCGCCTTTGTACATATATGTGCTTGAATTGTTTATTTATTTTACCATTTATGTACACACATAATATATAAACAGACAAAAAAAAATAACAGAAAAATAGGTACAAAGGTGATGCTTATTTCATAAGAAATCTCTTCCAGCATACCTGCGATAGGACAATACATAGATAGATTGATGTAGACAGCGTGTGAAAGAGTAAAGGAGACAAAAAATACGTAAAATCGTAATCAATTATTCACTTAATAAAACTAAACATACCATGAGAATACTCGTATACATACATACATACAAATAAACATGCATACATACAAACATACATACATATAAACGTGTTCGTAACATGTTAAATAAATAAATAAATGATATATTTTAGGGTTAACTTGTATAATGTATTTTTTCCGAAACATCCTTCTTGCACGTAAAGGTAACTAGTTATAGGCGTTAGTCACGCCGGCCGAGGAAATTGCACAACACACTGAAGTAGCAAGGGCACTCACGTAGAAGTTACTTTAAACATACCGCACAAACATCAAATTGTTATAGGAACTTTTAATGTTTTTATATTACTCATTACTGCTATTACTTACTTAATACGTATTAAGAAATAAGTTATACGTAAGTAATATAAGGAAAACTGTACCAACGTTGGTTGGACGTTAGAAGAAATCTTTCCTCAAGCAAGTGATTTCTCGTTATGAAAACATCAACGCGCGTAGTGTTACACGTACCGTAGCGCGTAGCTTAGGTCGTACCGTAGCGTAGCTCGTAGCGTAGCTCGTAGCGTAGCTCGTAGCGTAGCTCGTAGCGTAGCGTAGCTCGTGGCGTAGCGCGTACGCTCGTATTCTGTTGGTGGGATTTACGAACACCATAATTATATCCAAATAATTCTTACAGCTCACTTAATTAATTTAATTGTACGTTACATATCGATACTAATTTATCTATGCTTACATATCTAAATACATGCATCCGCAATGAACCAAATTACTTAATTGCATCTGACATTGTGCTAGATTGCATAAGTGTGTAACGTAAGTAATTTGAGAAACTGTATTTACTATATACTTATTTATAATACTTTATTTGTGCAATAAATATTATATTTAGTGCGAAACGAAATGAAAGAAAGGTCACAAGTAAATGCTAACCTTGATAATTGATACTAGACGGGTACCTGTTTTGAGATTGGCATTTATTAGAACCAGTATAAATAGAGCAGGTCACAAATAATTTTTGCTAGCCCCGGTCTAGATTGGGAAAGAGCAAAGTGTCTCATGTCGCGTCGCACTGTAACAACAACGCCGCACCAGCGCAGGCGCTCACATAATAGCCGGGCGCGGCTGACACACATTCACGTATGCCATTATTTTACGCACATAATATAACTGGTTCACTCACAATAAAAACAGCCTATAAAGAAACATAATGGAGCCACATTTGTCGCGTAAAAGCCTTATATTTCATTCACACTACGATCGGACCAAAAATAAAATAACAACAAGTTTTCGATTCCTCTTATTTATTACCTCAGCTTTAACAGATCAATTAACAATACTCTACAATAAGCATAAATATAACATTAACGTAATACGGTTCAGGTCACTTCGACGGGTACAAGCTCGTTTAGACGGATCTAGGTTAGTTATAAAATGCTCGCATGAGATCCTGCTGTGTATTATTGATAGGATATTTATTGAGAGAGACGTGGGTATGTGTTACAATGAGCAAAACTTGACAATTACGAGCACACCAAATATAGCAGGTCTTAAATACATGGCAAACTTGTCTCTATCTGATTCTAAACATGACGTAGCAATCAATTCGTTGTTACAAATACGAGCAGGGATATATTAGGAGCTCTTGTTAAGAAAGCTTACGTATCTGGTAAGCTGAGCAGCCAGATTTGGTTAGTCTATCGATATATCAATGACATTATTCAAGAAATTGGTCTTAGACGGTCTAAAATAATGGTGCTGTTTGAGACATAGTACGGTGATATTGACTATTACATTTGGCAATTGGCAAGCTTTCTGTAGGGACCGGTGATCTGGTCGTTAACATAAGCCGGTAAGCTGGATCCGTCTAACTAAGGCAGGGTTTAGTTGAGACTAGTGGTAGAAGCCGTGAGCTGCCACGGGAGCAGCGACTGCTTTCACGACAGCAGCACCAATGGGCTCCTTGTGCACGACTGCGTTGAAGCCGTTGTGGGGATCGGCAGTGTACTCCACAGTGCGCCGGGTGCCGTCGGGTTCAACCAGAGAGTATGAGCCCTGGACAACGTCGCCGTTACGCGATTCTTGCTGGTTCTTTGAGTCACCTGTAAAGAATACATTTGTTATTATAATATTTGACTAATCTAGTAATGCCCGGGGCGTGAATTTGTCTAAAATAGGCATAATATCGCACGTACGGTGCAATAACGTCACTTATACAAATGATGTAATATTTCAGGAGAAGCGTTTCAAAATTCACCATCCTATTATAATGTTCTTCTTCCTCTTCTTGACTAAAGACATTAACTGGTAATAAACTACAACTTTGAACTTCATATTAAAGTTAAAGCGAACATTTCACAATTTTGTAATAAAATAATATAAACGTTACAACCCTCCCAAATTGCATAAGTTGCGTTATTGCACCGTAGGTGCGATATGTCGGAAATATGCAGTATCGAAAAGGGGGGGGGGGGGTTAAATATAGATACTATTCTAGCCGCATTTTTCAAACTGAAACTGAACTCGATGTTGTCGGACAGTTTCGTTTTGGAAAAGTAGTTTTTAGTGAAAATTTATTTCAAAAGATATTAAGTTTGGCATTTGGAGGCTCAGTAGTTCACCTATTTAGAACAGTTCTTATTTCCCAGAACCAATACTTACCGGTGAGGGCATCCTGAATGTCATAAGCGTAGGAGTACTGTGGGTTGGGGTCGTAATCCTCGACGGGAGCGACCTTCGCGACGGCATGGCCCAGGAGCGGCGCAGCGAGGGAGTGCGCGTACGCAGGCCGGGCGACTGCGAGGGGGGCGGCGTACCCCAGGGGGCGGCCGTATGCGTAGGGTGATGCTACTGCGGGCAGTAGTCCTCCAGCCGCTCCTTTGCACACTGCCAGGATAGCTGCTACGATTATGACCTGGATATGAAAATACGAATAATTTAATTTTTAAATTTTTAATAATATCTTGTTTTTTATGGTTTGATAGGCGTAGTCACAAAGACCAATGCCCATCTGTCAAATAATTATACATCGTTAGGCCCATAAATTGACAGTTAAATATTACCCTAATATTATTTGTATTAGTTAATTATTTTTTTTTTTTTTAGAAACCGTTGCCCCACACTAGGAATTTCTCCTGTATTGTGGGTGCGTTTACAAACGTTTAAACTCACATACACAAACAGCCAGACCCTGAACAACTACTTGTAGGTCATAAAAATATTTGTTCCGTGCGGGAATCGAACCCGCGACACACAGCGCAGCAGTCAATCGCTTAACCACTGGGCCAACCGTGCCGTCAAATAACAGATAAAATATATATAATAACCGATAAATGTCTAATAAAATACAAAAAAAAAAAGGCTAAAGAAAAGTCCGCCACATTACTAGTATCACCGAAAATATCAGTCAAAGTAGAGTACAATAAATAAAAATAACAAATAACAATTCATTACATACTACATGGAAGACGACAATAGCCTTCCACACCAATGTATGCCAATCTCAATAGGTTAAGGGGAGGTCTTGCCGTGCGATTCTGTAACCATCTCACCGTGAAAACTTGGGTGAAGTGAGCGTGGAGTGAGCTGTCATTCGCTAGGGATTAACACTATTAAGTATTATTACATTATTATTACACTATTATTACTACTCTTCACTCATGATTTCACGGTGAGATTTTTATAGAATCGAAAGCTGTTCTATTGCTGTAGCTAAGTAACTATACGATCTCAAAGTCTATCCCATTAATAACACTTTCAAGTATTTCAAGCGTGGCATTAACTTTTTATGCCATTGTGCCATACCATGTTTGATGTAGTATTTTTTTAAACACATATAAAAAATATAATTTCAATAAACTTTAAGTTATTAGAAAAGCTAGTAAATACCTTCATGTTGCGTGAGTACCTTCGGTGGGCGCTCTGACTTGCTGTGACGCTGAGGGTTGCGCACACGTCGCTTTTATACGCATGCGCACTTGCACTACTCAATGCACCCGCCTAGAAAAACGTTTGATCTGTCACGGCCGGCCCTATACCCTTTACCATACCGGTTGAATTAATATCTATTATTTGAAACTGATCAACTGGCTCGGATGCCTGAAAGTAGATTTGGGAGGTCCGATATTTATAATTTTGTAGGATATTTATAATTTTGTAGGATATTTTCGCATAGTCAGACATTAGAAATGAAACTTAATCGAAAGAAGAAGTGGCACTACTCAAGTACTCATGTCATGAAGTCATAAATCTTGCTCTGCTTCAAGATAATATGGACAATACCTCATTAACTATCAAAGAATATTGGTAGAACATTGGCCAAGCGAGGGAGTTGATACTAGAATCCTGAGTGGAGTGAGTGATTCAAGCACGCCCAAGATGAAGACACCTTTATCCACGAGGAGAATACTCTACTGTTCGCACCTACTGCGAGGTAATAAAAACTGATTCTATTATCGAATTGGTAGTTTATGAAACTGTTAAATTACCCGGGAACACCTAGTTATGCGCAGTGCCATACGCTATTTACCCGACTACGTGACAGGACAGGGTTATGTTTTTATGCATACTTTACTATGTATCTTTGTATGTGGAATTCCTTTTACCCTTGAAGCATCCAAACGACCGGATTGATTTTAACACATCAGGTGTGTGGGTGTGTGTGAAGGTTATAGGCTAGATTTTTTTTAATAAAATTAAAATGGTGGATTTTAGACTCGACGGCAACTAAGATTCAAAACTAGTTCATTTTTCAAGCAGTCTGATGCAGTTGGCGGCATCAAATCTTAGATTGAACTCAAATAACACTCTACTGCCTGTCGGGTTTTTATTTTTGAAGTGAAAACTTCTTTAGCGGCGTTGTACACTTTTTTTGTAACGGGTAAAAATGTAAAACTCGCGTCAGGACACGTGACCCTGATCGAAAATTCGTAAGACGGATGGTGAGTAGACAGCCGGCGGCGCGGCGTAGGCGAGGAAGTATCCCCCTCTCTTTCTACGGCGCGGCGAAAATGTATGCCTGCGCCTGTTGTTTAGTTTAGGTGAGGCAGGGTGCTTGCGCGAATGTTCGTGTGTGTTTATGTTACAGAAACAAACTTAACTTAAATGAATGAATTAATTAGAATTGTAGTTAGAATGTATTGATAGACTTGAAGGTACATCTCTCGACAATAAATCTGCAATTTGGGAACTACAGATAACTGGTGGATCATATGGCACACCTCCGGTGGACGTGAAAAAATTAAAAAATTAATAATATAATGGTTCTGGTAATAATGATGGTGAAAAAGTCGTCGAAATTATGGATGGAAGTTGATTTTTCTGAGAGATAAACTTTTTAATGTAATATAAATTGTCATGTTTGTGCAAGATAGCGCAATAAATAAATATTGTATTCTGCGACATAAATGATAGTACTGTTATACTGATAATTAAAGCAATTCGTGCAAAATGATTCCCTAACCATTCCAAAATATAAAAAATGCACAACGTTAATATTTAAGTTTTCACTTCTGCCGGCACTCCCGGAGTGCAACCCGTCGTTTTTATTTTTCAATCTAATCTCATGCGTATTCAACAAATAACATCGTCAATGGAGCGTCAATCCAAATCCAACATTTTAACGCGGGGGTATTATTATCTATTTATAACCCCCACAGCAACCGATCATTTTCAACGTTGACGGCGATTAAAACCTATGAAGTGAAAACTCTTTGGTCGACCTGTACACATACATTAGTAGATACAAACTTTTTTTTTGTTAATGATCCCATGCGATTTTTTCAGTTGACGTTCCAAATTCAAATCTCATTAATAACCAGCGGGTTGTAATGAAATTCAGTACAATATTAATGCCCGCCTAGAGCCCGGGGCTTAAATTGCTTGCTTTAGGTTAGGTTTGCATGACATATAATTTGACTTTAGCGAGCAGATGGTGTCAAAATTAATTAATTAAGGGCCCCTCGACGGGTGAAGGCCTCCTCCAGTTCCGCCATTTCCAGAATTGTCTGTTTTTTGCATTCATAAGCTATCATTAGCTGTTCAATTCCACTATCTCGTCGTACCAACGTTCTGCTGGTCTGCCTCTTCTTCTCTTTCCGTATGGGCCTTTCCAAGCGTTGTACGTTGAAGTTGTATCTACACTTTGAAAATGAACCAAAAGATAATCTTACGTACCTAACTACGGCACGTGATATATATCAAGCCCTCGTAGAGACCAAAATCATGACCAGCTGGGCAAATTCTTCATTCCCTTTTGAAGCACAAAGTAGTGTAATTTGAATACTTGTTAAAATAGCCACCCATTTAAATAACCGTCTGAAATAATTTAAAATTAAAGTAAAGAGCATTCCACACTCAAAAATAAGCAATAATTGGATTTGATTAACGATGCTTCGTGTCTGAGATGCCTTCTCCTTTTGAGGTAGTTTCGTAAGTCCGGACTATAATATGCAGCAGGGAGGCGGTACAAACAGGCGGCAGTTTTTGGGTCACAGCTGCACGTTATCAATGTGCATACATATGTGATAGTGGTCATACAAGTGAGTCGTGAGATTTATTTATTTATTTATTTATTTATTTATTTATCCTCCTACTGGAACGCCATATAGCAATTACACCAACGGAGCAAAAAATTCTTAATGTGCTGCTTCCCATCCATCCTGTGCGTGGTGGACATCGAACGGGCGGCGATGGAACACGCACGCTCACACAGCGTTAGCTCAATAGTGCCATTACTCCATCCAAATCGCGCACATTCTTTGCGATTTTTGAGATACAATTAATTTTTCAAAATAAAAGCATTAAAATTGTAAAAACGGAAAATTTTGGTGTGTTGTCCTGATATAAATAATATATAGAGATAATTCATAATGGTCGAGCCTTGTACGGACAATCGATCTGTGCCTAAACTAAAACGTTTATTATTTGAACTAGTTAGTGCAATATGTTGTTCGCCTTTGTCTTTTAGAAAAACAAATTATTTTGAAACTAGTCCTTGCTCAGTTTTGAAGACGCATGGAAAACATAAAAATTCAGGGCTCATATCCCAGGTCGGATAAAAAGAAACCATAGGGTTCTGATAGAAAAGCCGATCTCGCTTCCAAAGATTTGTAAATATTGGCAAAAACCTAATTAGTAAAAAATAATTTAGTATATTTATTATTTCAAATTATTTATGGTAGTTAGCCAGAATATCGGGAATTTATCTCTATTCTGTAAACATTTCACCGTGAAAACTTAGGTGAAGTGATCTTGAAGTGAGCTGCCAATGGTGCCAATCCCTAGCATCAGGTGGAATGCAACATGGACAGCGTTTGATTCCCAGGTTGGGTAAAGAATTTAATAGCTGGTAGAGTTGAAGCTATATTTATATCTTTTTGCGGGACCTTCGAAATACGGGAGACCTTGATTAGGTGCTTTGGAATTCTGGATATCGGCTGTTCTACATCAAAGTGGGCTCCATAAGGGTCTAATACTAGCCTGGCATAGCACTGAGCACTGTACCTATACATATCGCTGATGACGTCATGCTGTGTACCTACCAACACAGCTACATTATCTCCGATTTATTGATCGCAAGTAGATTTGTTAATAACAATGTGTTACTGATAAGTCTGGATGTCTAACGTGTGAGCAATGGATTCATTTCGCACCTGCACGCAAAACCACTGTAGGCTACCTGGCTTGTGGCAAAGAAAAAAATCGATCAATCAACTTGTCAAAGCATCTCCTCTAGTAGCCCTAAAAAAGGCACTCATACAAGAATATGAATATGTTGCGAATATCGTAATTATTTTCTTTCGGGTGCTTTGTTCACGCTGACATTCTTCTTAGCCCACATCATCCCCTTCTCAAACACCTAGCTAACTCAGCCGTATCGTGATACCCCCCTGATTTCATAGTTTCTTAGTTCTGGAGAATAGTGATCAATCGTACTTAGCGAATGGAGTGATCCTGCCTGCCAGGATAGCAAAACTTTTGAGGCTGGTGGGTGAGTGATGCAGTCTGGACGACTGAATATAGGTACCAGCAGAGTATTAGCCTAGGTCACTGCCCGTATTTCTTTATACATGTGGGTTTTTATAAACTTTGAAACTATGATGCGTCTGCAAATATAATATGAACAACAGTAATAAGTGTCTTTGGAACAGTGATAATCTATTTTTGTTCAATCAACAATAAATAGGGAATCATCTAATCCAAACAAACGAGTATTGCTGCGCCATCTAGTATGAAGCATTGCAACTACCACATTTGTACTTTCAAAATAATGTTACAACACTTCATAATGTAACAACGAGCTACAAAATACTAAATTAATAAATTAAACGATCAATCTGAAAGGGAATAACTGTGAATAATTCAACCTATGCTGAATGCCTAATAAATATCTAAGTTTTGTTAACAAACAGAAAAATATTTGAGAAGAATGCACATAAGAACACTTTCACTAACTCCAAGTATAGCAACATTATACATTTCTGTTTATGAAATAAAACGTCACTTTTGACTTTCTGTATTCCTTTTTTCGTGAATGTGTAAAATCCAACAAACACTGTGCTTTGTTATGTGTTTATATTATACGGAATTGATTTTTTAGTTAGTGTTAAGTACAATGGCAGACTTTGATGCAATATACCCTGATGAGACGGAATTCGAGGAGAATATAGAAGAGACACATGTGACGCTAGTGCCTGACCCGATCGTGGTTCGAGGGGCTGGGAACATGACAGTGTAAGCTTTTATTTGTGCTATTTGTTTAATAACATCAGCTGTTAGGTCTCTATTACCTTCCTGGCTTGGCAACAAGGGGCTGCCAGAACCGTGGGTCGCGTGCTGGAAAGTTATTCTTGCCTCTTTGTCACTCGACCTGTGGCATTGAAGGACTATTTCTTTATGCATAATATTGACCAGGCGCCAAATTTCAATGTGTTATACCTTTAATTAGATTAGGTGAGCTTTTTTACTGCTGTCCAATTGTTTGAACATCATTGCAGAGTTTAATAGTTTAATTTATAAACAAAGATATTATGAAATTATTTTGTTATTGTTTTCATTAAACTTTTCTATTTCAAATATTTAAATGAGTGTAATCCTCCTTGTCCGTCTAGACATGGCACTTAATTAGAATGAGGATAACAATTAATTGAACACAAATTAAAAATGATAAAACCATGACCCAGTTTTTGGTGTAGTTGGAAATGTCTTGACTAACTTACTAATTTCTGTATATTGCCAATCACACTGATCCACTGGAGTAAAATATTGGATTTTAAGTTTGTAAAAAGCACTATGACAATCAATAATATTATACCTAATGTGTTAGAATGTCACAAGATTCTATTTAAGCCCTATAAAAAATGATTGGTAAGTAATCTAAAAGTGTTCCAACTTTCTAAAGTAATTATTAAATTAAGAATATAATTTATTTCTCAATAAATGAGACATGCGGCACAGATGAGTCAGTTACTCAGCCAGGACAAAGAACTTTATTTAAACAGATAAAGAAAACCATTACACATTTAAGTACTCCATTAACATTGTGATAGTTTGTGTTGGGCTAAAGCTGTGTTTACACTGAAGATACTTAACAAAGGAATTATGTTCCTTTTACATCAATATGAGATGGTAGCATCCATTATTGATATGTATATTTAATAAGAATTCAGAATACTTATCATAATCATTGTAATATTCCTGCATAGTTTTTAAAAAATATTTTCCTCAACTTCAAGAACCAAATTGTTTTTTTTTTTTAATACTAAGTTGTTATTATGGGCTGTATAATAATAACTTTAACAGTTTTGCAGTTTACATAATAAACTCACACTTTCTTCCCATAGGGCTATGCAGAAAGTATAGAATGCCACGCTTCCACTCGCAACTGCCTTGTAAATACCTTTTGTTAGTCTCCTTTCATTCATCCTCTCAATATGACTAAACTATCTAAGATATATATATAATCATGCTTTATTTATTAATTAACACATTGAACGCCTTGGTGGTCACCAGTGAGCGACAGAAATTATTTTAGTTAATTCTTTGAATAGTAATAAGAAATAATTATTTAGAGGGAACCCCCCTCTAAATAATTATTTCTTATTACTATTCAATTAAAATTTGACTATTTTGAACCATATGAGCCAATAAAATATTATGTGTAAACTTTGCCGAAATCACGAATCAGCGTCAGCCCATATGGAAAGTTCAGTGGTGGTCAGTGGTGGTCACCGGTGACCACCACGGTGTTCAATGTGTTAATGAATAATTTGACAGTATTATTGTTGTAGATTATTTTATTTATTTATTTAACCAATTATGTACACACATATATAAACAGACAAGAAAAAAACAGAACAGAAAAATAGGTACAAAGGTGATGCTTATTTCTTAAGAAATCTCTTCCAGCATACCTGCGATAGGACATTAGATAGAGAGATGTAGACAGCGTGTGAAAGAGTAAAGGAGATGAAAAAATATATAAAATTGTAATCAATTATTTACTGCTTTATTGTATGAATGTATGAAATAAAATAGTTTATTTATATAGATGTTATTATGAACTGTATACATTACACAATGTTTGTAATTACTGCTTATCAGTTATTTGTTTAACTTATTTACCTACATAACAAGATGTAACAATCTCTTATCTATGTTAAACCTACTTACTAAATTTTATCTTTCACTAGCTTTTACCTGCGACTTCGTTTGCGTGTAATTCGTAACATACACAATATATTTTAAAAAAACTTGTAATAACAGCCACATTTTCATTAAACTCCCTTGGCCCGGACCCAGCGCGTCACATCGCATCGCCCACCCTCTCTATTCCTTCGTTTTCGCATAGTGTTCTTCTTTTTTTTTCATTTTTCTCGGCTCTTAAGGGTCGTGGCGTAATTGGGTAGTTGCATGATATTGAATGCTATATATTCTAATAGATAATATATCCACACATGTAATACAATAATAGAATTCGAAATCAAATTTGAAATCGGTCGAAAAATAAAAAACTTATAACTTATAGAAACTTTTTGTCTATCTCTTTCTCGCACGAAGTTTTGCATGTAATTTATATGGCGATACTGAACTATGACGTCACAATTCAGTATTTCCCTCTCTGTCTAATTGAGAGTTTTGAACGCTCATATCTTTTCAATTTTTAAAAATATTAAAAAACTGTGTATACCAAGCTATTAGTGAGGTAAAAAAGCTTCAATTTAAATAATAAAAAAAAAATTGTCAACTCGCGGATTTTAACCCTTTACTGCATGATATATTAAATAAGTGACAATTTTTTTTTTTTTTATGTATATGTCTTTATTAAAGCTTCATAATTAATTTTAGTGTATTTTTTATTTATTTTTTTATTTCCAAGTGGTATGTGATGATAGACAAAATAGTTGTGTTTTATTATTGCTAATGATATGAAAAAAAAACCCCATTAGGATTTATACGCTACTTTTTTATTTGCTTAGAGTAAAATAAACTGTAAACATGTCAAACCATATATGGTTTCCTATGCGGTAAAGGGTTAAATAGTATTATAACCTTCCTCAAGAATTGGGCTCTGAAATTCAAAAATAAATTTTCATATCTGAATAATACATTTTGTTTCCGATCAAATTACAAGATCCATGTTATGTTGTTAGTAAGAGACCTTAAAGTGTATATTATATTTCAATAACTAGGTAGTTCATATACCAGTCAGTGCCAATGTCATCATCATCATCTGCCTAGCCTTTTCTAAAATATGTTGGGGTCGCCTTCCAGTCTAACCGGATGTAGCTGAGTACCAGTATTTTACGTGGAGCGACTGCCTATCTGACCTCCACAACACAGTTACTGGGTAATACGATACCCCATGGTAAGACTGTTTGTCAGACTTTCGGGTTACTGACGACCCGTAACGATTGTCAAAGATCCACGAATGACAGCCGGGGCGAACAGCTTAATGTGCTTTCCGAGGCACGGAGGGGTCTTGGTATGTGAAGATGGTCACCCATACAAGGACCAACCGCGGCAAGCGTAGCTCAACCTGATCGATCGACCCGTGCGGTTGTCATTACTTAGCCACAAGCCGTCAGTGCCAATGCTATCAACTGTAAGAAATAAAGTGGCATCCACCATTTTGAAAAGTGATTGAAACTACAAAATATTTCGTCAGACTATACCAACTTTCTAATCCAATGCTAATTTTCGACCAACTGTTTCTTATTCCATATTATTTTCATACATTTTAAGGTATTTGTTTCAGTATTTCTTCTACGCACACTTAACATAATCGCCACCATTTTGCAGAATATGTTATGTGCCTTTTAGTCTGTGCTAAATAAGTGTATTTTCTTTCTTTCTTTCTTAACCATTACCATTAATCATTCCAGTTTCGGCCTGAGTAACCGCTTCAATGGTGAGTTCCCTTCAGGCCTGCAGTCCCGAGTCGCGCCCGAGGAGTACCAGGCGACGGTGGCGCGCATCAACAGCGTGCTGAAGAAGACTCTGCCCGTCAACGTTAAGTGGCTGTTTTGTGGCTGTGTGTGCTGCTGCTGCACCCTAGGATGCTCTCTCTGGCCCGTTATTTGTTTAAGTAAAAGGGTATGTATGTTTCTGGAGTTCTTCGCCTCTCATATTGGCATGAACTATGTGAGAATACTCGTACAGGGTGGAATTTTGAGAAAGGACAGTAAGTGCGGTTACCTTAACTGGTGTAGCTACAAAAAAAATATTCTTGGAAGGCTGTTCTTGACTTTTTGACTAATTGCTAAATGCACTTAAATATTTTGAAGAGAAGGTACTGTCAGCTGTAAAAAAAAACAATTCTATCGTTTTATTTTTATGATGTTAATCAATGCAGTTTCGTATGATAACTAAAAGACTCTTCATGACGAACTGGTTCAGAGTACTAGAAAAGCCACAATTCGCAAAAACCTGTTCCCGTACATTTCCTAAGAAATTAACGGATAAATTAAATGAAATTCAAACTGTAGTTGAACTTGATACTCCATAATTCTGCTCCTTCAACGTATGATATGCAGAGGAACAAACCAGGTTCTTTGCTTTTTAGTAAATACATAAGTATTTCCACGTGAAGATTCGCACACAGCTACATATTTAATAATATGCACACAACCTCACGACGCGTCGCCTCAACCTTCAACTTTACTTCGATCGAACAAAAAACTAATACAGAGTGTATTTTTAAACCTAAGCTCTGCCTTATTGATTTAGTGTTATAGGCACCCTGCCCAGCAGGGTGATTGCGTAACACACTATCAGTAGAAATGGGTTTCATTTTGAGAGTTCAACAACATTCATTGCGTTATTGACGTTGTTGAGCAGACAAATCTTTCGAACATATGGAGCAATATGCTTCAAAATGATTCAAATTAAAAGTAATAGTGTGTTACGCAATTAAGGTGCTGGTTAACGTTACGCGTGACGTTACGTGTACGCTTGGTTAGGCACCTTATACAGTCAGCAACAAAGGCCGATTAGCGCTTCTAAATAAACGAAAAAAATGTGCTTAATATAAAACAAAGTGATCCTATAAGGGTTCCGTTTTTCCTTTTGGGGTACGGAACCCTAAAAGAAGAATAATATAAAATAAATACTCATTACGTTGCACACCATTCGAATTACAGATATAAATGTAGATATTTTACATTGTAAGGTGAAACAATAAGCGGTCTTATCCCTAGAACCGATCTTGGAATCGCCGAAAATTAAGTTATGGAATAATTTGGTGTTCATTTAGATGGTTTGTATGTGAGACTGAGTTGAGAACTATACCTCTAACATCGGAGTTAATGATCAAGATCATATAATTTAACCATACTGTTCCATCGACACTTGGTCACGTTTTTGTGTCGCCTGTCTATTACCCGAGTAACGTTATGTTGGTTATCTGTCGTAAATCGTAATATAAATAAGTATACATATAAAATGGCTTCATGGCATGGCATCCTAACTAATATTATAAATGCGAAAGTAAGTTTGTTCGTTTGTTACCTTTTCATGCCTAAACCACTGAACTGATCATTCTGAAATTTTGCATATACGTTGTCAGGTGTACAGAAACAGACATAAGGTACCTTTCATCCCGAAAAAAAGTGATGTCCCCGAGGAAAACAACAATAACGTTATTATGTTGATTCATGATTGAATTATATTAGAAACTTTAGAGTTTAGAGTTTTTTTTATTTTTTTTATTTAAGCATAATGCACTTTGTGAGTGAGTGTCGATAGACCGGTTTTTTATCCTCCTGACTATAATATTGTAGACAAGAGCAAACACTGCAGGTAGCAGGGGTGCATTTGGACAAGCCATGTTTTTCCCATGGCCAGCTATATCGCTACCTTGGGGTACAAAGGTAGTAAAATCCATAAAGGTTTTATGGCTTTTACTACCTTTATACACCGCGTGTGTCCAATGGCCAGAACTTGTACGTATTAGCGCCAAATATAAGGACATACAACATTATGTATAGGATCGTCCTAGAATAATGTTCCGTTCTGAGCCCATGAGTGCAACGGCCAAACAACAAGCAGAATAGGTACAACCAGAATTGATTGTCAAATTCTAAATTAACGCGAAGCCGCGGGCTAAAGCTAGTCGTAATATAAATAAGTATACATATAAAATAGCTTCATGGCATGGCATGTTCTAAAATTTGCTTTCAGGTTAAAATTAATGTTAATTTCAATTAATGTTCTGTATCACCAATATTTTTTGTAATAAAATACCACGTGACACACTAATGTTGGTATCTTCTATATTCTTCACAGAAAGTTCTGTTAAACTTTTCGCTGGCTTTCTCCGGTATGGAATCTGTCCTCAAATGTAATATTTAATAACACTGGTCTACAAATTTTGACTTTAAATAAGTATTCCTTATGTAAAGTAGCTTTTTTTATTTATTGTCACGTACCGAATGCAAAAATGATTAATATATATTAAATTTAGTTTTCCTTTTTTAGAAAAACAAAAAAAAAATATTTTTACAAAAAATAACAGAAATAATTATGTTTTTTAACAAACAATTATTAATATTTTTATTGTTCAATCATCAGTGGAATTGCGAAGTGTTTTTTTCGCGGCACTCTTGTATTCTGCTTCTGTAACATCTCGAAAAATAATCCAGCAATAAATATCACTTCACGACAAATGTAACAAAAATTGTCGGGATTATTTATTCACACATTTTCGAGTGGACATTTTGCTATAAAATATAATATTTTTTTCACTTTTACACTTTTATCGCTTAATAATAAAGAACAGAGCACTAAACCACAATATTTTTAACATTCGATGCCAACTAAGTAAATATATATTATGTCAACATTATCAAGTTTAATGAGGGCAAAAACTTAAACTAATAAATGATTTTTACTTATTATCAACTTGTATTTAGCATGGGTAGATAAGTAGAAATGACTTAAAATTATTTCGAATAATTTTCCATTATAGACCAGTGTTATCACTTCAATGTAGCAAACTTAGGTATGCACTTTGTTCCCTGTAAATAGGTTTGTATAGATATGTTTTCCATTCATATATTCATAGATAATCTCAGAAATTATACGCGAATGAGGCTATTAGTAGCTGTTCTGTTGATAAATACCGACAAAATAGTTAAAATGTGGCTCCTATTTTGCGCTTAGGACTAGACATATTGTAATTCTACATGATTTTATAATGCATTCATAAAAAACGTCTCCCCCAGTTTCGTACATACATTACCTACATCCATGAAAAATATGCACATATTTTAATCTCAACTTTATTTGTTATTCGGTTTATCTGAGACAGGAAAACGATGGGTACATATTTGATTATTTAGCTTTAATATACATTATGTCGTGACCGCAATCCGACTGCAATACACGACGGTATTGATAATGTTATTTGTTGAAATTAATTAATTATGCCGTTGTAATGTTTAATAACTATGCTTTTAATTACCGCTTGTCGCTTATGTACAGACGCCAGCACATCGAGTTACTACAATCTGTCAAATTTCTTTAATAGATTTTCAACTTTATCGTTAAAGCATTAGCTTCAAAGTTGATTGGGAAAATTTGACAGTTTCGGGTAGCTTGATGTGCTGGCGTCTGTACTAACGCGTAGATTAGTCCAGCAATTAATGATTCACATAATAAAAAACCGAAAGCAGTCTTAATTTCACAGAGACTTTTTAAAGGATATATTATTCCTATCTTTAGTGTTATTATCCTGTTTAAACGTATTTTTAACCTTTCCTTGGTTCTAATCTTAAAAAAAAACGGTCAAGAGCGAGTCGGGCTCGCGCACCAAGTGTTCCGTACCATCATTTATAAAATTTTCATCGGCGAGGCCTATATTCGTCAAAGAATTTTAAAACTGCGGTTGCGGTTTTAGGTCAGAGTCATCGCTTTACCGATGGTGGAACTAATGTAATTTTTGTTGATGATTTCTGAAAAAGTGTGCTATTTAGAGACATCCTATTATTATTCCTGTAATCTTCACATAACATAATTCCAGACTTTTCTCTATGCAAACATCGAGATAAGGGAAGGGGGACCGGTATTTTTTTTTTACATCCGTCAAAAGACGATGCGGCCTAAAAAAAAGAAAAAATGTTTGAAAATGTGCAAACAGCGCTCTTTCATGTGATACCCGACATGCTATAGTAGCCCCACTTCGAATTTTTAAGACCCCATTTTTAATCCCTATTCCAAAAATTAAAAATTATTTTTTTAATTATTTCTTATTTGCAAAATAGTTGGGCAAACGACAGCTAAAACTATTCCAAATTTCAAGTTGATAGCATTAGCAGTTCTCAGTATATCCAGGAGTGACAGACTGAGTCGCACAATAAGGGTTCCTTTTTACCATTTTGGTATGGAACCCTAAAAAGTAGGTGCCTACACCTGTACCAGTTTTTCTAAAGGGACAGTATTTTATAATTCTTTAGCTAGTTTTTGTAGATAATGTTGTGTATTTGACCTGGAAATCAACCCACTCAAGAGTATCCAGGCGATAAATTATACTACAGCAGTTTCCCTAATAGCGCACGATCTTCGATCAATATTATTGGTTAACACTACCTACAACGTTGCTCATAAATATTAACTTGTTTACGCCCATAAACTCGCCCATCAATGGCTAGCAGTCACTACGTTCCAAGTTTGATCATTTATCGTTTGCTGATGTATAAATAGTTGTCCAGATTGAACTCGAAGAACGATAATAACCATAGTTTTATATTTCTATGATAATAATATTGATATTTCCTTTCCAGACGCAACACTCTCTGAACAAACTCTTGGAATGGGAAAACAGTCGGCTATACAACAAGCTAGGTCTTCGCTGGCGGCTCACGAAGCAGCACTGCGACTCATCCTCCATGATGGAATACGTACTTCTTATAGAGTTTATTCCCAAAATACCCATATACAGACCCGACTAAGGGTCCGACGACTCACTATCGTAGACTAACTGTACTGTAAATATAACACATCAATCATAATACTTTACGTCATTGCATCTCGAAGATAACAACAATTTGCATGGCCAAGCCAATGAACCTGTAAACTAGAATACAACCTATTTGAGGAGCAGTCCAAGTAGAAACTGACTGTCAGAATCTTGTGGAATTTACACATTGTTACCGCGTAGCGAGCACGAATTGGTATAATTAGGATTACAGTGTTGGAGGCATCTTAGGCCTCATTTACGGAGACGCGGGGCGTCGCGCGTTGCGTTGAGCGGCGCGGCCCGCACTGAATTCAAATATATGGCGTTGTATGAGTGCGTTTACGGAGAAGCGATTTTAGACGCGTTTGTTTGAATTAGGGCGTTTTTTGCGGCCGAGCCCGCGGATGGCACCGACGCGTCCCACGCGGCGTTTATCGCGGCGGCGCACGCAGCGGCAATTCTCGATGAAGCTATGTCCGAGGCGTGCTTCGCTACACGCTAGAGGATTCGCCGCGGGCGCCGCGGCGGGCACCGCCACGCCTCCCGTCTCGCTTCTCTATGAACATGGTCGTATATTGCTATAAGTTTGTGTTTACGCGTGCGATGATGCGTGCCGCTTCACGCGCCGCCCCACCGTAAACAGAAAAAACGTCCGACGCGCCGCGAGACGCCACGCCACACGCGACGCGAGACGCCCCGCGTCTCCGTAAATGAGGCCTTAGTGGTGCCGTTCCAGGCATAGTGCTGTTTATGTAAATATAAACAAACAGTATATAGAAACACGGACAAATAAGTGCTACTGTTAAACGCTTTTTGTGTATAGATGTCGCAATATATCGCAAGCTTAGACTGCAAATGTTATCGTAATGTGTATATATTTTTTGAAGTTTACAATGATGTAAAAGCTTTTGGAAGCTGCAAAATATGTTATCGAACTTCTGATAAAGAATAAGTACTATAACTAGTATTGTAGATGATTGGCTAAGTGCTAGCAACATGTAGGTAATATGTATGGAACCTTTTTGTTTTTTGTTCAATGTGCAATTGTACTGTACTGCATCAATACTCGAATTTACACAATTGTATCTTTATATGAACTTACTACAAACTTCGTCTTAGAACATTACTTCAGATAACTTTATATCTGGAAGTTTATGTTATCAACGCACTTTTATACTTACAATTATCTAAAGGTACTGTTTAGTATCGGTCTGTGTAGTGCTGTGTACAGCTCGATTCAAACTTAATGGCGGTTCTGATAGAAGTGCGTTACTCGCTGCGCAGTACCGCACCCCTCACCCCCGCTGACACACGAATTCATTACTGCGCAGCGTCTCGCCTCATATTCCGAGCTGCCATAAAGTTTGAACCGAGCTGTACTGCATGTGTTGCATTCTGGTGATCGTTATTATGTATGACGACTACTGGCTGGAAATACATTGGAAGACCTGACGAATGCTGTATGCTCAAGAACAAGCCTGTGTATTTTTGCGGCGTATATATATATTTTTTTTTACATTGTACCTAATCACTAATCAGTTCATTTCTGGCTGACCTATTTCGATAATAATAAAGCTAAAGAAACATTAATAACATACTACGCATTTGGAATGCTTTATGTACTTATTCATTTAATTAACATGTTCATATCGTACTTTGTAAGTTAAGCAGTCCATTGCCAGCCACGTGTATATAGGTTCAAATTAAATTAGCTAGCGAAACTCCGCAGATGTAATGGGTATCGATAGCTAAACATGATAAAAACAAAAAGTAATATTTATGATGATATTTTTTTCGAGGTCAACGACCACTGTTGGTGTAGTTTTTATTTGAAGAATGGGTTAAGAAACTCAATTTTATTTCTTTGTTGTTGTTTTATCGTATATTAGTATTGATACTCATCACGTACTTATGTAAAGTTTACTAAAAAAAATATATTTTGAAACTAATATTTTAAGTAACTACTACATACACACTACATACTACTTAGGTTGTTGACCACAAAAAAATATCATATCAATTTTGTTTTTGTTTTATCGTGTTTTATCACGCCTGCTGAGTTACGCTAGCTAATTTAATTTGACCCTGTATACCGTAATTTTGACTACTTTATGTTTCTTTTTATTTACAACAAAATATGCTTAATGTTCCGGTTTGCGAAAAGAATTCGAAACTTAATTACCGTAATGATGTGTTATCTATGTTAATAGAATGGTTACACTCGGCGTATAGAAAGATCTGCAACTGTGCACTGAGTGTTAATTCTCTTAACAAACCCAGGCATGTTCATGACAGCGCTATTTTTATTCACATTTATTGGACTAACTATATTGATATAGGTCGGTGGTCACTATTCCTCCAATTCATTCTCATCACCGCAATTAGGTTGTCATCCGATCATATATTCGTTTATAATTTTTTTAAAGCGTATACTTGTATTGCTTTATGTATGTCATGTACCTGAATGTCCACATTAGTTCTGTAGGAACAGTTAGAATCTGGGACAGTGGTGCCGATTCTGTTATTCACAAACTAAACTGAATATTAGTTTAGTCCTGTCAAATTAAGATAGTCCATAGACAAGCTTAGACGTTTAAAAAATTGGCTACTAAAAATATGTCGTCTTTGCGTCAGGCGCTACCTAATTTGACAGGACTTAACTAATATTTATGTTCTGTCCTTTTCTTAATGAAATAGAAAGAAAAAGATGCACTTAAATTTAGTTTAGTTTGTGAACAAGATAATCGGCGCCAGTAGACAGTGTGTCGCGGAGCCGATTCTAAAGTATATGCTAGGGTAATGTTTGGGACTGTGTTACTAGACGATTAGCTTATATAATGTTATGTAACGTTAGGAGAATCCCCGCCCTCTTTTCTCTTTTCAACATGTTGTGAATGATATCGAAAGGGCCGATATGACTTATCATTGCTACTCAACTTATCCGTAATTATAAGATTTTCATTGAAACGTAGATCGCTCGGAATGTTTTCTTGCCACCTACACGTTTTAGTTATTAAATAGTGTTTGAACGCAACGGTTGAAAAGCGAACAGGGTATGTTGACAGTAAGTTGTAAAGTTAAGGAATTGTAAATATTTTAAGAACTTATAGATTATTTTTGTTCAAATAATAAACTCACTACATGTGATGAACATACATCTTTCATTACAAGAACTTACCTTATTGTATTATTTTTGTGATTGTACTTCATTGACAATGAATTCATGTTAATACATTTTAATAGATGGAGAGGGAGAGGAAGGCCAAAGAAAGGATGGATGGATTGTGTGAGGAATGATATGTAGGAGAAGAGACTGAATGGTAGAGGGGGGTAGTGAGTGGTGGTATGGTAGGGGAGGATAGATGAAGAAAACGTGGGGGTGGTACCAGCTTACGTTCACTCCCTGTCAGCATATCATAAATCTATGATAATATGACTGACAAGTTTGCAGCAGCCATGAGCACTATCTCTCGGTCGTCATACCATAGACAGTGTCGCTGAGAAGCAAGTCGGTGCAATCATGCATTTCGTTGCTACTATTTTTCTTGGATAACCAAATCCTTTTCAAAGAGAAGCAGATTTGCCCTGTATTTAGTCGGGCATTGGCTAAATGCATTGATATTACTCATATGATGAGCTGAAATATGGCGATATCATATCAGTCGATGTCAAGGCGCCTCATATGATAAATACTTGAATACTACGGATTAGCCGATTAGACCTTACTACACACATACCTATACAACGTGTAACGTTAAATGCGCAAAACCTCAGACACCACAACTGATTTTTAATTCAATTGACCTATTTCAGAGAGAAAATAAGTCATTAAAAAATTGTAAAGGTTTTATGTGCTGTTTAGTTTTACTGGCCATTCTGACCGCTTC
The DNA here is from genome assembly GCA_949629135.1 of Eremobia ochroleuca. NCBI lineage: Eukaryota > Metazoa > Arthropoda > Insecta > Lepidoptera > Noctuidae > Eremobia > Eremobia ochroleuca. Next base: position 9,601,621 of record OX451405.1, on the reverse strand, counting down.
TTGCATCTGCGATGACGCTTTATCGAGGGAGGAGTCGTCACCGGGGCGCTGCGCCGCGCTGACATTGGCTTGCTTGACCTATTAATAAATAGACACGGCAACGTTTTTAATGAAGATTTTTTGAAAAATGTGACCTATATTAACAAGTGCTTCAATTAATTCTGCTCGTCATTCTGATCAAACTGTTTTCAGGTTTTGCGCATTTAACGTTACACGTTGTAGAAGCTTGGAAAATCCTGGGATTTTATATAATATTTTGATATAAAAGTGTTAGGGAGTTTCGTACCCGTTTTTCTTCATAGAAATTACGTTTTGGAATGGGCTGAAACTAGCTTCAACTTTCTAACTGAACGACTCCTTGACGATTCAAAAGTGTCTGTAAGTGGTTTAATTGAAATAAATAATTTGCAATTATCCACTCGAAAAGCTTACCCATCTCGTACAGCAGCACTATAGCCCGGTATGCGGACGGCGAGTCGGCTGGGCGCCCCGCATTCCTGAGCAGGACCAGACGACCTGCTTTCCACTGGGTAGGGAACCGGCCCTGCTAAAGGCAAGCTGAGTAGTCCTCTCAGTTGGGGCGCGAGCACTTCCAGAGCGAGGACGAGTGCGCGGCCAGGAACTCCATCGGGCCCCGGGGCAACAGTTTTGGCCCCGGAGTCGCATGCAAACCTAAACCTAAAGCAAGTCATTTAAACCCTAGGCTCCAGCCGGGCATTAATATTGTACTGAATTTCATTATGACCCGCTGGTCATTAATGTGATTTGAATTTGGAACGTGAACTGTGAAAATCGTATTGAAACATTAACAGGTCGACGAGAGTTCTCACTTCTCTTTCTCTGGGCGACACTTAACCAGCAATGTCCGACATGGCGTTGAACGTGTTAAGTACGCATAAAAACATAACCCAGTCCTGACACGTAGTCGGGTAAATAGTGTATGACACTGCACATAACTATTCGACAGTGCAATTGATTTTTATTATATTATTTCGCAGTAGGTGCGAAAAGTAGAGTACCTATTCTCCGCAGGGATAAAGGTGTCTAAAGGTGTTCCCTCACCAGGAGCATTCGCCTGTAATGTAACGTTACAGATTCGAGCATTACATCAGTAAGGGAGGAAAATCGAACATTACAGCGCGCACCTTGTAATGATACATACAATGTGTAATACTTGATACAACTTGTAACATCAATGCGCTCCACTTGTAATTAAATGTGCCCGGCGGGCCGCGGAGCGCTCCCCGCCACGCAATCTGTAATGTTACATTACACGCGAATGCTCATCAGTCAGGGAGCTAGTATTGTAATGTAATGCTCAAAATCGAATTTGAAATGTTACATTACAGGCGGATGCTCCTGGTGACGGAGCACCTTAAGGTGTCTTCGTCTTGGGCGAGCTTGAATCCCTCACTCACTCCACTCAGAATTCTAGTCTTAACTCCCTCGCTTCTCTCAGGAGTTAACGCAGAACTCCCGAGCGTAGCGAGTGCGTTGAGTATTCAAAATAGCGCCCGCGACATTAAGAAACTGCTTTATCTCTTTAGTGAATAATCTACTATTCTGGAGCTTAGAGAAATCAGCTCGGTGATAAGGGAACAATTGAAAGAGGATATTAATTGGAATTATTAGATTTATTTTGTTATAAATTACTTCATGATATACACATAAGTAAATACTCAAGGCACTTAACATTATGGTCCCTCCAAATAATACACTTAAAGTTATGACACAAAAAGAACAATTTAAAAAAATGTACAAAACTGACACCAAACACAATCTTCCAGACAAAAATATACTGTAATTTCACGCCCTTAGGCTACATGAGTTTTTTAAATACTACGTTTTACGAATTTAAAATATAGTTAATACATCAATACACTAATAAAAAAGTTTTAACGTTGCATCAATAATGATCAAGAACAACGATGTATTGCATAGCATAATCTTTACTCGACCAGTGTTAGAAAATCTCCAACAAAATACAAAACTGTAGTAAGACGCAGTTTATGTCACGAAACACACTGGGAAGTATAATTGCAGATGTCTTGGTTTAAAATAAAATTAAAATGTCATAATCAATTTAATTAAAACAAGGATCAGATCGAAAAGAGACTACACAACCATTACAAAATAATATCTACAATATCTAATTTAGGGACGTTATTTTATACAAGCTCTTATTATTTACATTCAGTCGTTGGAACGTTACTACTCAATATATTAATTTCATAAAAAGCCCGAAATGGTAATACAGCAAATAGCGGGCGTTACGTTATTATGGCAACATTAGTGCGAAAACGCAAATAAATCATTATAATTGTACAAATCCATGGCTCACACGTCATTCTCTGATGCATTTGGAAGTTTTGTATAATTTCATCAGCAATAACATGGACGGATATTGTTCTCCTTTTACAGAAATATTGCACCAAGGGAAAACAAATCTCCATCAAAAATTGACTGTTCATAGTCTGCCATATCTCGCCTATAAGGAAGTGGTAAAATACCTTTTATAAAATAGTGACATCATGACAATATGGTAGACGTCAGTCTTGGTGTATCAGCAGGTATCACATGTTACTCGCAATTTATTTGAACCGCCGGGGACGAGGCGCGGGACTGATCCGCTAGTGACACTCCTGGTTTAACTCATCTGAACATAGTTAATGGGGAATTGTCCTTTCAGCCCGTTGCACTCGCCGAAGTACCACTCTTCGTTAATTTTGTATCTAACTTGTATGGTGTCGCCGGTGACGAAGCGTAGATCGCCGGGCTGTACGGGCTCGAAGTCGTACAAGGCGACTGCGACGCCGATGAGCGGGGGCGGCGGCGCTGACTCGTTCGGCAGGGGAACCTTGATCTCCACGTAGTTGGAAGGGAACAGGCCCTGAGCGCCGCTCTTCAGACTGCCACACAGCCATTCGTGGTCCACTCGCCGTATCAACTTTATCTTCGAGTTGGCCTGCAAATTACAAACATTGATCTTGAGACATTGAACTGTGTAGTTATCTATTTCAGCCTCAATTCGGACAATAGGTATTTATCACGAATTGAACGTCAGCATTTAGAATGTCACGGTTATCATAAAACTGTCCCCCCATGTTTTTCTTTGTGAGTTTATAAACCTCTCGAGACCATACATGGAAAACAACTTTGCCAACAAAAGACGTCACAATTACCTTCTGACGTCGACAACTTGTTAATAAGTAATTACAAAACAAAAGTGAATAGAAACGAAGTGTACCAGATGACATTGGCGCCAGTTACGTCATTTTATTCAACTTTTATTAACAGTCAGCATCCAGCCGTCTAGTGCCTAATGAATGATCAATCGGTATCAGAGGACGTGAATTCAATTGATCGGGCGTAATTAGTGACCTAATAAAATGATGCTCACGCGATAAGAAGTACATCCTCACATTAAGTATCCGACCTTCTGCGAGAAGCGAAGTGTTATGACCTTTATCTTAAGGCAAGATTCCCAGACCGCGCTTTGGCTTTTCATACGAATGTAAACCTTATACTGATGCTTATAACGTTTAGATTTTAATAATCGAATGCGAGCAAGGGTTTCCTATGAATATGAACATTATGTATTTTATACAAATAAAGTTCACATTAGTATGAGACGCTTACTTACCAAATTAAAGTCAAAGTGCGGGCTGTGAATCTAGCCCTTATTCTTTCTTGGCTCTTGCTACAGTGCGGCCGACGAGAGAATGCGTTCTTGACACCTGTCAGTTTCGTACAAACGAATACGTGTTGTGCGAATTTGATCTTTATTAGCTACTAGAATTGTCGCACTGACAGGTGTCAGGAACGCATTATCTTGACGGCCGGACTGTAACTTGCAATTGTTTCAAGATTTATAACTGCAATGAACTCGTGACCCGCTCTGATTCACTAATCATCATAATTACGAAACGTTGCGTGTTTATCCTTTAGTGTAATCACTTGCGAGTTGCGAACTACGCATTGTACAGGTTAAAGACATCAGTTGGCTTTATTATTGAATTAATTAACTTTCCCTGTATTATAATCAGAACGACGATCTATGACGTCGAGAATACTTACTGTTGAAATGCAGTGACAATAAGAATAGTGGGGGTTTTACGATAGAGATAATGTGTAATAAAAAAAACAACGAGGAAGAGGACACGAAAAGAAGAAGATGCGTAATTTGTGAAAAGAGTAAGCTTAGATGGTTTAGTCATGTTGAGAGGATGAATGAAAGGTGACTAATCAAAGGTTATAGATATGGGAGTGGAAACGCCGCTGAGAGGGTAGGACATACAGTAATCGTATTGGTGAAGAACGCTTCAGAAAGGTCAGGTGCATAGTACTCGTAACTGGAGTGCGTGTGTGACCAGCAGGGTAATTGTGTAACACTATCAGTAACAATCGGTTTCATTTTGACAGTTCAACAGCATTCATTACGTTATTTACGTTATTGAACAGACACCCTTTTCGAACATATGGAGCAACGGATTAGCAATATGCTTCAAAATGATTCAAATTGAGAGTAATAGTGTGTTACGCAATTAGGGTGCAGATGTGTGAACGTAAACGAGGCAAAAGGAGTATGTAAGGATCCCCGTGGGAATAAGGCGTGAGTTTATGTTATGTGGTATGTTATAATGTGAAATTTATGCAACCAATTAGTACATAATAAAACAAGTACAATAGGTATGAACACGTAGATTGCATTTGAACAGGTACCACTTGATCTTTCCCCGTTCAATATACAAATAGTTTGTTAGGGTTCCGTACCCAAAGGGTGAAACGGAACCCTATTACTAAGACTCCGCTGTCCGTCCGTCCGTCAGTCCGTCTGTCACCAGGCTGTATATCATGAACCGTGATAGTTAAGACAGTTGAAATGTTCACGGATGATTTATTTCTGTTGCCGCTGTAACAACAAGCACTAAAATACAGAATAAAATAAATATTTAAGGGGGCTCCCATACAACAGACATGATTTTTTTGCCGTTTTTATAAATTATGGTACGGAACCCTTCGTGGGCGAATCCGACTCGCACTTGGCCGGTTTTTTTTTTTAGATTGATCTACCAACTCTATCTTGGGCTTGTTTATAAAAATGTACCCACCTAACCTAGACCATTGTAAACGTACGCCCCGGTTTCAACCGCATACGTCTCGAACTCGTCGTGCCAGATTTCATCCAAATCCGTTCAGCCGTTTTAGCGTGAAAGCGTAACAAACAAACATGCAAAAAAGCAATATTTTCCCTTTATTAGTTTAGATAGATGAGTCAGACTAATGTTTACACATTAGTTACCTAATTCATAATATATTATCTGATAAGATATCACTGACTCTAGAGTACACAGACACAAAGAAAACACAAGTTTCAATTAATCCGCGTCGTCATATTTTCTACGAAAACAAAACAAATGATAATTATATCAACCAGCTATCAAATAAATATCCGCGAATGTGCGTCGTTGGTTTTAAAGCGAATTTTATTTGTAAACATAGGAAATTATATATTGGCAATTTGGGATTGAATGCTGTACCTACCGAAGTAGGTATAAAGTTTCATTACCCATGCTACTTTTTGTTAATGTTCATCGAAACGTGAAATCCTCTTAACCGAATTAAAAAAAAAAACCATAATATGTATAAAATGTAGGTAGTGGGTAGCAGTAAGTGTTAATAGGTACTATGTAGGTAGAAAGATATAATATTATGAGATTATGACGGTCAACCTCTGAGTCTACCTAAGCCATTGAACCTAATTTAAAATGCGTGTGCATGTTTTTCGTCGGATTTCTCGGAAATTGATGAACTCATTTCCATGAAACTTTGTATACGACTAGGTGCGCTCCAACTTAGGTCATGCAACAAGAAATTCGAAGTCAGTACAGTAGTTGGGAGAAACTATTAATTGCTTACGGGCAATACAAACGAAAGTATATGTTCTTTACATTGCGGGGAGTGCCTTTAGCAACATACTGTGGCCAACGAACCGTTCGTCAAGCGTGGTGATTATAGCAAGATTGCCCACGAAACTTCTTTGTTTGTAGTGAAATACAAGTAACTGTATTTAGGAGGCCCGTTTTTCGGAGCGAAGATACAAACGGGTTGAAAATAATTAATTGTATACAGACGAGTTATGTTAACATGTTGTGAGCCGAATTTAAAACTGTGGTTTTCACTAGGATCACTAGATAGAGCGTTGGGTTTTGTTTGGTAAAACCACCGAATTATCAGTAAGTAAACAACAACTCAACAAAGGGAACGTCTAGTCGCCACAATTTGAATAATTTTGAAGGATATTGATAATCCATTGATTCATATGTTCGAACAATTTTTCCGATCAACAAAGTAAATAACGCAATGAATGTTGTTGAACTGTCAAAATGAAAGCTATTGCTACAGAACTACCCTGCCGGACTCTCTTGAGGCGCTACCATTGAGTTGTGCGCTACAATTTGAATAGTATATCACAAGAACAACCTGGTGGTTCTTAATGTTTGTTAGTAGCAAAGTGTTAAGTATTCTCAACTGTTAACAGTAATGAACAAAACTGCCTTGTACATCGCTCTTGATTCTTATCAACTTGAACAGAGGTTTTATTAGTTCCAATGACTGCATAAACCTAAATTTCGTAATTACTTCTAGAATCCACGTGGAAGTTTCGTCTAATACGCAGTACAGTAATACAGTTTAATAAACTAAATTGGTTTAATTGGATTTTTCCATGCGGCATGTGGCTTCGCGTAATGCTGACGTTTTCATCCGCTAAAGTCAGTTTAGCACTGACTAAATCTATTACAACCGCAGACGAGAAAGGTGACTAAAATTCGCGAAACCACTAATTAATATTAATGAATAATTGTGTCATGTTAATTAATAATTATAAGTAACGTTGAAACATTTTGAATGTGAGGAGTTTCCATTACAATAATGGTGTCAGTAAAATCTTGTGAAACGATCGACACAATAATGTGGGAAGTGCCGATGATAACAAGTTCCTGTCCAAGTGATAATGCCGCGTTCAATGCAAAACATTTTATCAATAAAATTGCCAACACGCGTGAAACGTCAGAATATAATATAAACAATTCCGATTATGAAAACAGACACGATATACGCCCCAAACAACGAGTTCCCGGAAAGTCAGAGCGTATTACATCTTCCAGCCACGTTTTTTTAACGTAACGGATACCACGCGCCTCATTGTGTGCTGCTGACGTCACTACATGTGTTCCACTGTAGAATGGCAATGCATATGGTAATGCGGAAAAACAACCAATAAAAGTTATGGGCGCAAATTTGAACAATTGGTTAGCATTGTGAGCCAGCGCTCGAAACGTCATAGACTTATGCCTTTGAATTCTAAACATCGCTTACAAAGCAAAATTGTTATCTAGCAACACATCTGTTAAATGGATGTATGAGTTGTTGAGCTATTTTTTATTCACGTGACAAGCAGTTATACAGTTTGAAATTCAGGAAAATTTCCATTCCCCTCGAATGTTTTGAATCGCAATTCCCCTCGAATGCTGTGAGGGGAATCGCAAGGGGGAGACGATAACTTAGCATAAGACATTCATTTCGGTACACCACGCAAAGGATATAGATATAACAGCATATTTGTATAATTTCAACGCCCATACAAACTTCTGTAGAGCCGTGTTTATTAGGACATTAACCCATTCTACATTCAAATTCATGAAGCAACAAATGGTACAATAAAGTTATAGGTGTTGCTATACTCAGTACACAATTACTTATAATGAATTAACGAAATTCCATTACATGTAATAAAAGTATTCTAACATCTCTGTAAAAAAGTATAGCCCAGATTATTGAGGCCCTCAGTCGTTGCCTAACAAATGTTCTAGCAATAAACCGCTCCTATAATGTTCATACTATAAATACGCAACTTGTATGAATTCGAAAGTAGTGCACAGCGAATACTTAACGCGTCTCGCAAGCCCAAGATATCACTTTAATTACTCTTGTCTTCTTGTACACATACCCTTAGGTTCTACAGCAAATTAAAATGTATCATAGTTATATCAAGAATGATTATGTCTAGTCTGCGAACAAAGACATTTAAATTGAGATTAATGTCACCTAGTTTTTTCTATATCAGTCTTAAAGGAATCAAGATTACTTGCTATTTCCTTACTGACGTTCCTACGCGTTACGTCGCGTTCCTATGTTTTATTCTTCTGTAAAAGAAGAAATCTATCATGATTTATGATAGTCACCAAACATTCCACTACCGGATGTTTCATCTCGTCACTTACCAACATATTATGACTCAATATACCTATTTGGTTACGTAATACCGTTCAAGCCTGTTTCGCATCTAATAAAAATAAAACACAATATAAAAATGTGTTAATTCCTCGATTTCTTAACCGTTGCACTACGTGATCAACAATTATAAAGAAAACAAACAATCTAGAATGCTCATGTTCAAATGAAAATGACCCAGATTAAATTATTGTTTATTAATTTATCTAAGTTCTTCAAGTAAACATGTCAATACAATGGATATTTATGTCTCTGGAATTCGAGATGGTGAGCATCAAAGTTGCAACTGGAAGACCCTGTAAGTGATCGTCGCTTTAGATCAGTTTTGTAAAATTTATTTTTATTTTATTCAATAATTGGGGTGACATATTCTTTTAGAAAAAACCCTGTACATAAATAAAGATTAAAAAAAATAATAAACATTTACTTTCATGAAAGGCTTGCAATTTTCATTCCAATGTCGATCACTTCGAACCTGTTGTTTGTTTGAGTATGACAAATCAGTATGTAATCATTATCGTTTACGCTAAATTCCCAAACTTATCGAATTCAAGCTTAGTAATGTGATGCGACATTAATGAAAAACAGATGTAAGTATGTGAAAGTGCCAAAATACTGGTATATTGACCTTAAACTTGCTTCGTAGACACAGAAGTTTAAGCCAATGACGATCCCGATACTTACACCTACATAACAATTTCTAAAAATACGCAGGTGTTTTGGCCACCAGCCACGAGATGTAAACAAACAAAATCGCCTAATATTTTCAAATTGTATCTCAAGGCATCGCAACGTGCGAACTCCGTCTGTTCACTCAATCTGACAGAGCAAATGATATGAAGGAAGTGAATTAACTAACATATCTGGTAATAAATCAAGCCTGGGAGCAGGCAGAGCTAAGTAAACAATGCAATGGTCTCGGGTACACTTACCGAAAAGCATAAATCGTCCGGATGATCAGTGAAGTAGTCGAAAAGAGCAATCGCGTATGGCTCTTCTTCTTCATAATAGTTGGCATGTTGATCGGGCGTGAAGTCGGGCATGTCTGTGGTCCAGGAGCTCGTCACATCATCATCAGCGACGACTGGGGGCGGCGGAGGCGGGATCGTCGGCATGGGTGGCGACAGTTCTCTCTCCGGAGAACCTTCCTCATCGATTTCATCCCAGCCGAACGACTTCGATTCCTGTAGCAAATCGCAAAACATAAGTCCATAATCTATGGCTAAATTTAATTTAAAGCATGTGAGAAGCGATTCTCAACACTAATTTTAACGCTTCTCGGCATGGAGCGCTAAATAAAAAGGCTGAAGGTTATCGCTTTTATAAATCTGCAAATACTAACGCTGAGCTATTTTATTCTTTTTAAGTATTGTATACTTTTTGGTATCTTATATTCGTAATTTCGTAGTTAATTAGTCTATTTTCCGTGTTACCTCCACAAAAACATCTGGGGTATTCTACGTGCTTCGAATGCTATGTGATTCCAAAATATTTCTTCTTAGTTAAAATTCCGGGCGAGTCATGGTCATGACATGAGCACCTTTGTGTGTTCATATTGGTTGTTAATAAGTCGTTTACAGTCGATTTATGAGCTGTTTTTGCTAATCTCCGAAGTTAAATATCCTATTTTGTATCGATAATAACAATGACGCGTGTTATTAAAACATCATTGCAAAATGCCTAAACAGCGTTACGATTCTAGTGTTTAGGACTCATATTAGAGACACAAATGTCACTTGTTTTAAAATGACTGAATGTGAGATATTCTAGATAAACATGCTACTAGCTGTATGTGATAAATTGACATGCTACACAGCGTTAAATTTCGTGTTTATGTAGTTATCATGTCCGTATTGTACAGACGCCAGCACATCAAGCTACCCGAAACTGTCAAATTTTCCCAATCAACTTCGAAGCTTATACTTAAGCGATAAAGTTGAAAATCTATTAATGAAATTGGACAGATTGTAGTAGCTTGATGTGCTGGCGTCTGTACATACACCTATGTCTTTTATCAATTCATGAATCAATCATATCAGATTATAATTCACTGGTGAGGGCCTTGATGGGCCTTCTTACCTACTGCACTCTGACTATACCTGGACCGAATATTGCCAATCAAATCAGAAAAACGCGTAAAACCAGATTGGTTATTGTCATTATACACAACATAGGTACTCTTCGTTCTGTCTGGCACAAAAGAGGATGCTGAATTGCTAATCCAATCCATAGAGTCACCATCTGCCTAGACTTTTTCCAACTATGTTGGAGCCGGCTTCCAGTCTAACCCGATGCAGCTGGATAGCAGTTTTTTACATGGAGCAACTCCCTATCTGCCCTCCACAACCCAGTTACTGGGTAATACGATACCCCTTGGTAAAATTGGTTGTCAGACTTTCGGGCTTCTGACGACCCGTAGCGACTGTCAAAGATCCACTAATGACAGCCGGGAAGCCGTTCGTGCTTAACGTGCTTTCCGAGGCACGGAGGGGTCTTGGTATGTAAAGATGCGTCATCCATCCACGGGCCAACCGAGTCAAGCGTAGCTTAACCTGATCAATCGACCCGTGCGGTTGTTATTACTTAGCCACAAGCCCCTCATCCAATCCATAGAGTGCCATAGATAAAAAATCCTTACGACGGCGACGCCCACGGGAAACGGAAACTGTTGCGAAACTATCAAGCATGCGTTTCCTAAAAAGGAAGGACTACGCTGAGACATACTTTTTATCGCTAATCGAGTATCAAGTTCGGGCTTTAATATGTAATGTGATTTGCGAATAGGAAAAACCCATTATATCTCTAGTCCCTCCTGGGTTTCTAACTGAAAGTAAATGACCTGAGTTCGGCTCGGGTCACATAAATGACTTAGCGAATTGGGTACAGTCAGCAGCCGCAGTTGCGACAGCTGATCTGCATTAGCGACTTATTTGCCAAACATGTAAACAAATATGAGTTTATGGAAAAATAACTTTAATTCCTAAACAATAGAGCTACAACGCTGTGCATGCACATAGAGTTTACGCTACAACTTCAAACATGTTTATAACTTTTTCTATAGTGCTAGTCACTCTGAAATCAACTTAATTGCCATTAAAATAAAGTTGATAGTTGTTTAACTTGAAATAACATCAATTTGAATAGACTTTAGATGTAGACATAAGCCACATTATTTGCCGATACAAAATACAGATTGTTCGCATTCTTGTTGCTCTCTACAAATAATAACATAACATCACGCCTGTAATCCCCGAAGGGTCGCAGAGGTGTACCTCGGTGGGAGAGTGAACAGTCTACAGAGCCGCACGGGGGCGGATTGCAGCTCTTTTCCCAGAAGGGGGAACTGACCTAAATATACAACCACAATAATGTAGGTGGTAAACATTGTCACCTAGCTGCGACAGCCTGATCGAAATCTAAGTTAAAGACTTTATAAGTACCATATGCGCGACCGAGAAAACAAGATATCACTTGATACTACCTATAATCTGCGAGCTTATTTTATACACTTTTAATAAAAACCCACAATTTAAACAAAGAGCTCACGGACATAGTTAATTATCGTGCAAATTTTAAAGCACCTTAATTAATGGTGCGATCATGAACGCAAATAGCATGCATGCCTAGCGCGCATTGTGCTCTGTAGTACCGCGACCCGACCTGTTATCATGCCTCCGCTATTTTTATATAAAAAAAATTTTAGAATTTTTGCCCTCCACTTTGGAAATGATCCAACAGGAACGCACAGCCACGATAAAAATGTATCTAATGTGCTAACTCAGGTCATGGTCTACCTGTGCAGGGCCCGATCTAAGGGCCCTTTCCCACGGCCTTTCCACTGCACGTTTTTTGCAGGTACGGTTTTTTGCAGGATCCCGTTTAGTGGTGTACGTGTTTAAATATACATATTCACACAGTTGGAAGTTCCTTGCAGTATCCGGAAAACAGCATGCTTGTGTGAATATATTTAAACACGTACACTACGAAACGGGATCCAGCAAAAAACCGTACCTGCAAAAAACGGGATCTTGCCCTGGGAGAGGGCCCTAAGAGAGGGCAAGCTGGGCAAACGCCCAGAGCGGCAAAAATGAGGGGTCTCAAATCGAGGGCGCCGCGCCGGGCGGTTGCATGGGGTCCCCAAAATTTTCTCTCTGGGAGAGAAAAATCTTATAAACCTACCAAAATCTTATGTCCTACACCAGGATGCACTCTATCTCCTTGAAAATTTTTATCATAATCCGCTCAGTGGTTTATGCGTGAAAGGGACACAGACAAAGTTACTTTCGAATTTATAATATTAAGTATGGATATGTCACATAAGGATGTAAATACCTAGAACCACGCGAATTTCATTAATGTTTAAAAGTTTCGGTGACACATAGTTACTGACTAACAATGTCCAGTATCTAATCATGCATAAATTATTTATTTGTGATAACAGATACTTTATGATAGAAATTGCTTACCTACTCATGTGCAAAACTAATTAGTCAGGAAAACTAGATTTACAGTAAGAATAGGAAGGATTACTATGGAATCTCTGTTTAAATCAAGATTAGAAACAGCATCTTTCTAGATTGCAGGCCTAAATATCAAAAGATTGCGCTAAAAATCTAAATAAAGAAATCATTTAAAGGACATAGGTAATTAGTGTTTACGAAACTAAAGAGAAATCAATACTTACGAAACTATCGCCAAAGCCATTGGCGACTTTTTGTATTGGTGTGGTGGTGTTCACAGTCATGGTTGTCACAGGGAAACTATTTCCAAACGTAGTCTTTAATAAAGCCGAGTTGTCTGGAGGCTTAGGTCTGGCGGGCTTCGCTCGGATTATCGTCGGCCCCTTCAGCATCGGAGCCGGCGCAGACACGTGGCTTGTAAAATTATTTGATACTTCATATTCATTTTCCTTACTTAAAATAGGTTTCTTCTTCAAGGCAGGTTTTCTGTTCAGGTTCGTGATTGGCTGAGGCGAAAATGGGTCAATAGAAAAATCGTCCATTGTGTCCTCCTTCACAGGTTTCCTTGAGTGAAGGAATAGATCAAAATCATCTTCAAATCCACTCTCAGCTTGTGAGGCATTGCCACCGTTGTGAGCATTGTGGTGGTTGGTAGATGTAGTGGCATCTGAACCAAAGCTATCTACACTGAGACCATCACTGCTTGACCTAGTGGTGAACGTGGGCGAACTGGGAGGCGACGAGAAATCAATCAAAGCACCTGTCTGCACATTCTTTGGTTCACATTTAGGAAACATTTTATGAGTGTCCACATCACTGTTTACTTCTTTTATAATACTTTGTTGGACAACATTCACATTTTGATTATTCACTACTGTTTTAGATTTACGAGATAATAGGGAAGTGAGTACTGTTGGCTTTCTTATAAAATGTGAAGGTTTTGCAGGAATATCTGGCTGTTTGTTGACTTTTGGTGGCGGTGGACGTGGTGGTGGTTTCTTTTTCTGTGTGAAATTCGGTGATGGCTCAAAGACATCTGCACCAAAGGGGTCATCATCCCAATTTGTAACAGGAGAGTATCTGTTCACCATACCAGGAACACCTGGAGCTTGCCGCGTTGGGCCCTTCATGTCTGTGGACAAATTATAATTATTCAGCATGCTATTTAGAAATATATTCTTTTTTATTATTGGCAATAATTGTTGGTTAGACTTATCATAACTTATTTCTACTCACAAATACACTAAATAATAGGTTTTGTCTTGCTATGAGCAGGCACAGTTTAACCCGTGAGAAGGCGCGCTATGAGCAATTTGCTCACACAAAAATCTAATTCAAAAATTTTTTGTCTTTCCCATGCCACACCAATTCAAGCACTTAAGTACCTTCCTAAATATTCACCCCCTCTCCCTTGACGCAATTCTCGATCCGCTCAGTGGCGTTGCGACCGCGCAGCAAGGCGTTTGTGGAGGCCATGTACCAACGTGCGGCAATTTGCTCATCACGCGCCCAGCAATTACTTTGCACCGAACATGTAAAATACATGTTTTCAGTGTGTTTCGAGAGGCACATTAGTGTAGATTTAATGGATGAATAACACTTTTTAGTTTTTGTTATGGAACAGTTTTTATTGTGATTTTTATGAAACGTGCCAAAAAAATTAATTAATACTAGGTTGTTTTGTTATTTGCGTTAGAAGTTGCTATTATGTTCAATAGTTTTGATTAAAATACTTGTTTTCTTACTTACTAAACCTTGTGTTATTTATTTAAATACATTATAAGCCAATAAATATAGAAACACTAAAAATATAAACATTTTATGATAGTGTGAGCAATTTGCTCGCACGCGCCTACTCGTGTAAGAAAATTAGGCGCGCCTTCTCACGGGTTAATGAGTGTTTTCATAATTTTAGTCTCAGTAAAGAAAAATAAGCTAAAGTATCTCTATAATAATTCAATAAATAATTCATAATCCTCTAGCCTTGAATAACAACTAACTGTTCAGCTATGTTATTTCATAATTAGAATTTTAATTTATTAAATCAACTAAGACCTGATCATAACTAATTCCTCCTCTGTATAAATTAAAGTAGAACTTAACAAGTTTAAAATGTAAATTAGGTTTTACAAACATAAGCTATAGAGCTACTGAGAATGTTGATGTTTTCAGATTGCTACTACCTACTTCAGTCCTACAGTTGAGTGAATTTGATGACTACACTAAAAATGCTTATACTTAAATTGTGGTATTTCCAGTTATTGTGTTTTACAAGAGTGCAAAAAATGATTTCTCACAAAACTTGTTTGAAAAATCTAGTAAAAAATGAGTCATGGAACTTAATAACTTACTAACACACCTAATAAATGATAAACAAGGTGTATAAAAAGTTGCACAAAAACTCACTTGTCAGTTAAATCTTATTGGAATCACTTAAAACAAAAACATCACTATATCCACTGTTAAGTCTAAGATTATGATACTGCGATAATAAATCGTAGTTTAGAACAGGAATGCGGCAAGGCGAGGACAAAGATCGCAATACACTGCGCACTGCTAGGGCTGTTAGCAATTGTTTGACACAAGTACCGCGCGACCAGCCGCTACTCAACCCGCGATAAAAATATTATGATATCGAGATCCACCCACTGAACACTGATGCACACAAAGTTACACGCTCGGTGTGCACACCACTCCGCAGTGGTTCCAACTCTGAACTCAGTAATCGCGTGCCAGGTACGGGACAGCACGGTCCGCGGCCTTGATAGAGTTCGACGTAATCGCGTGGAAGGATTAATTACGGCCGGAACACAGGAGCACTTTGCTAAAAAAAATATATAATAAGATTACAGCTATACGTACCATTAAATAAATCCATAGGGGCTACGGCCACCGCTGCAGTACAGGCATAGAACAATAATTATGAACAACAATGGTTTATTTTGACATCGTTTATTTTAAGACAATAACAAATCAATTACTTCTCCATGAAACCATCGAAAGGCTCGTTTACGTAAATTTTCCTCGATAAACTTAAACACAAACGCTACACAAAATCTTTTGATATCACATTTAATTTTGTAATCGTTTCCGTTCAGTTTTTAGTGTTTTCTTGGCCCTACGAACTAAAGAGAATAGATATTGAGAAAACGTTACGCTTTTACATTCTGCATCCCTTTCAGACTTAGCTAATATTATGTAGTTTTATCCTGCTGTCATCGATGATGATGTTGTACAAATACAGATTGCTAAAGATTTTAGACTTTGACATAAAAGTGAAAAAGCGGTCATTGTTGAAAGTCCGTTTCACGAAAGAAATCTCGCGGCAATAAGCGGAACTAATTATTATTATATAGTTAACAACATTCCTACAACAGCCCTCCTACCTCATACACCTTTCTCTATTTATGATTGTGCATTTTATTAAACAGTGCCTGTATGATGTCAACATAAATAAGTAAATCATTCCGTCACACGACAGTGGCGCCGCGACTACGAGACTTCTTTAGTGAGACAGACTAGTTTTATTGGTGGTTTACCTGCAAAATACAGCGACTTTAGTCATCGATGTCTTGCAGGCAATTTCAAAATCACACATCCACACAAGACATGACCAGTTTAGCTTCTTTTTACAATTTAAAAGCAAGAAAGCACTCCAGTAGAGCTATTCACAACCATTTGATACAGTTCCGTGCTAAATCAAACATCAATCAATGTTATCGAAGGAGTCCTTTAAACGCGATTCAAATTGACGACCACTATTCTTACGACGGCTATGTGCTGTCGGGAACGATCAGGGTAACCGAAACGCATACCTTTTTTTTTATTGAGACAGTATCAGATATCGGATCCATAAAATATACGGAAACTATCACTTTTAACTAGTATCAGACCAAAGGGTTGGTTTCGGCCAACTTCGGCCATAAAATCTGGCTTCGATTGCAGTTTCAGTTTCGGCCAAAAAGTGTCGAATTTTTGGCCCGACCGAAATTGGCGTTCATGAGCTATCGGTTGTGATAAAATAGACAGACAGAAATATATGACAGATAAACAGATCGCGTAGACTTAGTAATGACGGGGTTCAGTTTTCATCCTTTTTGGAAAAATCCCAAAAAAATGTGTTTACTTATAAATGGAAGTCATTTCGATTCTTAGCAGACTTGCTGCTTTTAGTATCAGCGAGTGAGGATCACAGCAGATGCATCTTAGTGCATCTGCGTTCGGTAGCGATAGCAAAATCACACGTTTCAGCGATTACTTCGACACTGCATCGCTTTTTGGCGACTTGGCTAAAATTATGTGGTGTCGTCTAAACACCGCATAAGTCAGTCTACCGATTCTCTGAATAATGATTTAATTGCTAATTGCAGATGCTAATAGTAGTAAGTCTGCTAAGCCCTTTATTTAAGTCCTGAAGTTGCGACCATTTAAAAAAAATATGTTTTTTTTTTTACACTAAATTATGCTTCGTGTTAAGAGATCTCAGGAATTATATGTGACGGCAGGCGACACACTTTATCATCATAATCATTTCAGCCAAAAGATAACATTATTACAGGTAGCCTCAAACCGACCCCGGTCAGGTAGTATATCCCACAGCTAGCATAACACCTCCAAAAGTCCGAAGAGAAGATGAAAGTGCAATGGAGAAACAAACAGAACCTACCAACACAACGACTCAAATGCAGGCACAGTTTCCTTAAAACGGCAGCGTTACTACCAGGAAACCCGGCTGACACCCGTTACAAAATGTGGCAGGATACTCTACTCACTCAATACTTACCACCAACCGAGCATCTATCCGCAGGGTTGAACATTCCGTAGCTTGGAAGTCTCTGAAACGCCTTCAACCCCAAGTGGGGATATCTCGACGGTACGGTAGCTGGGTGTGTATGTGGAGCTAAGCCGTAAACTATGTAAACATGTCAGCTTATACTGGATATGTATAGTTTGATATGTAGCGGTGCGTACTACCTGAGCCACCTCGTTTCCTACCCTCTTTGCCCCGAAACATGCAGCCACAGCGACCTCAGCGCTGCCACAGACGATGCCGTGGATGTGGTAAAGTTTTAAAATACTTTCGTGCCATGGACACGAAGAAGAAGAATCGGAAAGACGTCTAATGCTGGACATTGGCATCCCCCAAGCGCCGCCACGTCGACCGGTCCTGTGCTTCTTGCATTCAACGGAATATATGAGGTGAATCATGAAATTAGTATATGCTGTATAGTTTAAGCTCCTTCGAGCTCGGGTGAAATCAATTTAAGGCGTGTACAGACGCGTGTAATGTGTAATGTAATGTATCGAATAATGTAATGCGTAATATACAGTGTGAGTCTTTATAAAGTGCACATATTAAAAAGGGTGAAAATATAAACAGTTTTATCGACGGAAAAAATGTCAGAAAAAATCTGAAAAAAATTTAAATTTTTAATTTTTTTTACTCTCGTCTGGGTACCCCATGCAAACAAACTGTTACTACTTTTAAACTAAATGTCATATTAAAACAAAACAAAATTAATAATGATCTCTAATAATAGGCCAAGCTAATAAAGCCATAATTTTTTGAAAAAGAAACCTCATAAATTAATTATTCATGATTTTTAAAGAAAATTTACCATTTTTACCACTTTTTACCATTAAAAAAAAAAAAATTTACATTTTTTCCGTTTATATTTTCACCCTTTTTAATATGTGCACTTTATAAAGACTCACACTGTATTAGTGCGGACAGCATACAAACTCAACGCGTTACATGCGTCTGCACACGCCTTTATAGTGCTTATTGCAGTCCTTTTCCAGTTATCTTCATTTTCATTGAATTGCGGTTGCTGCTGTCACAGGAAAAATAGCTGTGAAAAGACTGTAATTCCATGGGTGAAATCCTTATGCTTGCGCATGCCTCATACTTTCTGAACGCACCTTAATCTCTTCCTTTATTTTTTTTTTTTAGTTAATCGAATAGACATGTGTTGAGGAGAGGGTAGAGTGTAGATTGCAGAGTTTTGTAACTTTGTAAGAAATAATAATAATAATAATAATAATATTCCACAACTTTCACACAACGCCATCTAGTCCCAAACTAAGCAGAGCTTGTGCTATGAGTACTAGACAACTGATAAACATACATATATATTTCTAAATACATACATATTATAGATAAATTACACCCAGACAAAGAACAAATGATCGTGCTCATCACACAAACATTTGTCCTAGGTGGGAATCGAACCCACGACCTTGCGCATAGCAGTCAGGGCCACTGACCACTAGACCAACAGGCCTGTAAAATGCTGAGACTAACAATGATTGTGTGTACATAGTACAGACGCCAGCACATCAAGCTACCCGAAACTGTCAGATTTTCCCAATCAACTTTGAACCTTATGCTTTAGCGCTAAAGTTGAAAATCTCTTAAAGAAATCTGACAGATTGTAGTAGCTTGATGTGCTGGCGTCTGTACATACTTATTAATTCCATGCATCGTGAGCGTGACACTAGTGGTTACACTGTGTCACGTTCATTTGTCAATTTTGTCTTGTTTGTGTCACTGTCATTAGTGTCATTGTCATTTGTTTGCATTGAGATGTTTGTTTGTCATCGTTAATTCGTTATTATTGATATGTCATAAAAAGAAAAAATATTATTAAATGATGATCAAATCTGAAATATTATGACATAGAAAAGAAAGTACAATGACGACTGATAATATATTGTTATTACCCGTTGATATATTAGTAAATATTTTTAAGAGGTTAAACTTATCAGACCTTCGTAATGTAATGTTATCTTGTAAGATTTTCAATGATCTCATTAAAAATTATAATACAATTTGGAGGCCCATTGCCCGAAATAAACTGATGATTGATTTGTCAGACAGCAGGTACTCTGATTTCCAATTTATTTATCGCTTTTTTTATCGCTTCTTCGTCTAACTATTACTCTACCTATACCTACGTTTGATCTAGTGTTACTTATAATGATTATCTGTTTCAGTACATCAAATGAATTATGGTATAATCGATGCAGAACTTCACATAACTGGTGCAATGGTTTTTACCATAGTAAGGTAAAGGCACACTACCTGATAAGTGACAATTTATTATGCAATACATAATAGAAACTTGTAAAATATTCTTCATCATCAATATTTCATGAAAAAAAAAAATATTGTACTCCTCAGGTAGTCATCTATCACTACACCAACTACATGCCATGGTTAACATTCCACAACTCGGAAATCTTACTTCTGTCAGTGGGCTCTGAATTGCAATGTTACCCAATAAATAGGAAAGGATTTCCAAACTGTAGAGAAGCTTTATGGAAAGTAGATGTACCTAAAATACCAAGACATGATGTGAGGACTAATGATATCTCCCGATTTGTGATAAAAAACAGTTATTTAGCTTGTGGAAACAGGTCTGTATATTTCTTTTAAAATAAAGATTCATTTTGTATAGACAAAAGACACAAAAGTCCAGGATGGGAGACGCAGGCAGGCCATGTTATGCACTGAATTAGTAGTTATAACTCTAATATGAAAATTAATTTTATTATTACAATTTGTTTACTCACAAAATAATATAATCAATAATTTTTCAGAGATGGTGGTATAGCTCTATACCTAGTCAACAATACAAAAAAGAGGCCATGGTTGCAGTATCATATACAAGATTGCCATGGCAATGGTCAAAAGGAAGTCACTGCAGTTGAGGTGATAGTTGGTAGATCACAAGTGGTGGTTGTAACAGGGTCTTATAATAGCTCTGAATTAAGGTTCTGTGGTTTAAGGAAAGAAGACAATGGAAATACAACATATATCTTAAGAGGCAATGAAACAAGTAAGTTTTATTATACTTAACTAGCGTTTCTTGAGGCTTTGCATGTTTATTGTATTTCATCATTTTTAATTACAAATATCCAGGATGAAATGTAGCCTTTGTACTTCTCCAGGTCCCAGACTACCTATCTGTTAAATTTCATAACAATCTCAAATTCAAATTAAAATATTTTTATTTGTAGAACATAGATAAAAAGTACAGATGTCGATATTAATAAAAATGAATACTATGTCTTGCCGTCAACGGCGCACAAATATTGTAATTATAATTAGTAATAAGTACAACAAAACATTCAAAATGAATGAATAAAACTAAATTATTATAAATTAATACATTAAAAAAAACATTGAAATTGCAATTAATAAAACATTTAATTATTAAAAAACTAAAATACGATATATTTAATTTTTTTTTTTTATGTCAATAAAATATAATTTCTCATCTAGCTACTCATTGACTGCATAATCTGTTCAGTAGTTTAGGTATGAAAAGGAAACAGACAGACAGTTACTTTTGCATTTATAATTTTACAGTGTGATACTAGTGAACCTGACAGACATTGTCCTGCCCGAAAAGCTCCAACTATTGGGTCCAATTGTAAACCTAAAGCATCCAGGAACCCACTAAAACATACACAAAATATCAAAATCAGTCTAGCCGTTTAGGAGTAATTCAGTGACATACAGAAGAATCTATACATCTATTCAAATAAATCAAATTGAAGTGTCTGTCTGTAATGTCAAAATAACAGCTTCTAACTAAATGCATATAAAGGCATTTAAAATAATAATAATATTTTTTATTCACAAAACATAAACTTTGACAATTAAGTATACAGAATTAGGTATGCAAACATATTATATATATTATATAGAGGTCTAAATTATATTTATGACAAAAAAACAATTTTGTAAATGTTTGTCTGTCTGTTTGTTCCGGCTAATCTCTGAAACGGCTGGACCGGGACTTTCACTGGCAGATAGATAAGGAGTAACTTAGGCTTACTTTTATTTTTGAAAAAAGAAATAGGGTTCTGCATAAAAAAAAAGTCAAACCAATGAAATCTAATTTGTTTTCCGACATACACGCGAACGAAGTTGCAGATTCTGCTACTATAATTACAGTATGATTGGTTCATAAAAGAATGTAATTTATATAAAATATGCTAGTGCTAATCTCTGTATTTGTTTATTTCAGATATATATAATGTGTCTATGTATGAAAGTGCTGGCACAAAATGTATGGCTCTTAATAAAGCGGCAGACATATTAGCAATAGGTCTCAATGGAAACAGTAAGCCTCTTTTGCTTGATGTGAATGTGTATGTATTTTTATGTTTATAAAATTTTTATTTAAAATTAAAATTAATTTATTTAAAATGCAATCTGCCCATTTATGCTTTATAAAATTTCTGTACAGTGGCAATCTAATGTGTTTATATCAATAACAAATTATACATAATTTGATGATAAAAGAGATTTTATATGGTAATTAACAGTATTTAACCTTCAAGCGGGCGCGCCGTCATTTGTAACGCCAGCGGTCGCGCGTAACCTAAAAGACCTATAGGATATTTCAGAGATTTAAAACACGAATTAATTAATATTTTTTGTATTTATCACATTATCATTATATTAGGACATAAACAAAATTATAAAATCAAAATAATATTCTAATTTTCTTTGGATTTGTAAGCAATTTGGCATCATAAATGTATCGAAAATCGATCGAATCGCGGTCGATTCGACGCCGCGCGACTGCTTGACGGTTAAACTACCCACTACGAATGACGCTATAGCAGCAGGCCGAGACGAAGATGACGTTACGAGCTTGACTCATACCGTAAGGACTGCCCAGCACTCGCAAAAGACAGAATTGTGTGGAAAAGGGAGAGGAAGGTCTTTGCCCTGCAGTGGGACAATGCAAGCTAGTTAGTTTAGATTAGAACAGTATTTAAAATTAACTATAATGAAATCAACAACAGTATTATTCCAGCCCCAGATTCCTGATGACTGCTGATGCGACCATAAATCCTAAACAAGCTGTGCGTGACATACGATGGCATGATGAGAACACTATATTATATGTCACACACTCAGGAGTCCTGCAAATGATCGACATCAGAACACATGAAGTGGTAAAGTATTTTTTACAGCCTTGTCCATACTATTTAAAATACTGCTAGTAGGGATGAACTAAAATTTATAGTATTCAGACTAATACGCCATTATACTGGCTTACTTTTTTCCCATCTGGACAAAAACGGTATAAAAAGTGAACGGAGTAGAAGCCTATGGCACAGATTTTTTTTTTTTCACAACCTGCATTTTATAGCCTGTTTAGAAAGGCTCTAACTCAAAGCATTTATTAGGTGAATCAAATATAAACAGGACTTTTTTTATTACTGGTCGCTGAGTGAAGTGACGCGCTTGGTGCTGTTGTATGTGTTAGGGGGGATCATCTAGGGGAGGGGGGTATACTGCTCCGGCTCACTTTAGTTTATTGCGCGACAGTAGCATCATGTATGAGCAGGAGGTATATAAGTCTGTTGAGCAACGACTTATCATAATTTTTTTAACACGGGAGGGCATAATACCTTCCGAAATGTTGCATCCATTGACTCTACAGTTCGATAAGAATAAGCTTTCAAGAACTCAAGTGTAGGAATGGCACAAAAAAAAATTCAAGTGGAGGACGCCGTTTTCACACTGACCAGACAGTGGAATCATTTGTGTGCAATTGGCTAAAGGCACGACCGACTACAGTCTTCGATACTAGCATCAAGAAACATCCCCTGCGCTGGGAAAAATGTGTTAATAGAAGGGGAGATTATGTAGAAAAATAAAATATATTCCTTTTTTTTTACGAGTATAATAATACGTGCGTATTTTTTTTTTTACTTAAGTCCGGTTTATATTTGATCCACCCACGTATTTCAACTAAAGCAATTGCAGGCACTTCTGAACTGTCGAAGGGCCGGTCTGCTAGAAGCCTTGATACCATACCTGTCATAATTATATTAAAATGATGTTTATTGAAGTTCCATTGAATTGAATGATTGAATCCACGGCGTCTCGGATGAATCATGTTTTTTTTTTTTCAGGTGTACAATACAAAGGATCCTTTTCAATCCACATTTTATTGTGTGAAATCTGATGGCCAATGGGGCATTGTAGCGGGAACGGCTGAATATTCACGTTGCGTGTTATTTGATACGCGCAATCAAATGAATCATGTTCAGGTCAATAAACATTAGCTTTCGTTATTTTTTATTGCATAGTATTATGATAGCTAGTCAGTAACAACTGCTATGTTTTAAATTTTTCAGATGTATTTCACGCAACGGAAAGCATCGCCTGTTTACAGTTTAGATTTCGACCCATACCGCCTTATAACTGCTGTGGACCGTGGAATCGGCGTACTGGACTTCAATATAGTCGGTACTTCAGAAAAACAGAAAGATTATTCCCATATTTTTTATTGAAAAGAGATCATTGCTGTGGAACGTGGAGTCGTCATACTGAACTTCAATGTAGTCGGTTCTTCAGAACAACAGAAAGATTATTCCCATATTTTTTATTGAAAAGAGATCATGAAAGTAATATATTATTCAGCATGCTAAATCTTTATAGTGTTTAATTACTTATTCAAATTACCCAATGGCTTGGCACGCGACGATGGGAAGAGACCCGACGGAATGACCAGACCATGATGCCTTAACCTTTCGTATGCCGGCCAAAACGCAGGTCTGCGCTCCAAATTCGGAACGATCTGCGCGATTTTATTACTTTTTTCTAAAAAGCACCTACATATTTACATTAATTTGTTTGTTTTTTCGAAAAAACTAATAAAATTGTTTTTTTGAGTAAACTTAAAACCGCGCAGATCTACGTTTGAAGCTTTTAAAAATTGGAGCGTAGACCTGCGTTCCGGCATACGAAGTGTTAAAAAATAAATAATTCATAATGCTTTGGTTTGAGATGCAACGTGTGTCGACACCCTTGCGTCATCCCATCTTCCAAGCACGGTAGGTTGTGCGGGGGCGGCTGCTGCAGGTGCCGAATACCTCAAAGGGCGCAAATACTCCAATCTCTTTGGAACCTTATGATCGAGCCGTTTGGGGTTGAAATACTAGGGCCATAGGGTCCGAGTGCCCACTTAGTATTTCAAAACATCGCCAAGCGATTGGTCGACTCTTCACGTGACCAGAGAGCTGGCCTATTTTTTGGCCAAAGAATCAGTATTGCCAGCCCTTGGGACATTCTTCGTATTGACAAATAAAAAAATACGTTTAATTCAGACTAATAAAATGTCCATAATTTGTTAGTAACAATATCTTAAAACTATGTTAGTCAGAAAAATATCTTAGTCAACATGCAGCCTGATAAGCCTTCCTACAACTGCAGATTCAGGTCTCTCTGCAATCATCCTTAGGATTCTGTTGCCACTTTGTCGAATTCGGCGAATTAGTGAGGCTGACTTTTTGCGCATTATAGCGTAAAAGCTCGGTTTTGTAGCGCGTCGGCAAACATGCCCGAGGCGCTACAAAACCGAGGCAGCCGCACCAGAATCCTAAAGGCGTTGTTGTACTGCACTCTAAGAGCATTGTAGGCCCGCTGCGTATAGTTGGTCCATAGGGCGCTGGTGTAAAAGCTTTGACAGTATGCTCTGAACAAAGTTACCTTAACCTGTGATGTACACCTTGCGAACCTATGCACCAACATGTTAGCGCGCACCGACAATGCTCTCCTCTCCCTCTCAATATCTCTGTCGTCATTAAGGGTTTCAGTTACAATGTGCCCTAGATACCTAAACTCAGACACACGACTCAAGGATACCCCGTTTAGATATACGGGTGGTATATGCTCAAGTTGTTTATTTTTTTTTATTTTTTTTTTTGACAACGATGCGCACGAATTTTTTGATGCCCTTTGATTATTTAAATTTTCCTCGCCTTTTTATGTACTTGTACTATTTAAGTCTGTTAGCTGTTTATATTATGTAAATATGTAGTGATCACAGACCACTTTTATTTACATGACTACGATGGTTAAGATCATTATCTATATTGAACGGTGAACCCTCTGAGCCAAACCTCACGATACGTTGTGAATGTGATGCGGTGGTGGTGCATTGCGGCGGGCCAAATTAGGTGTCACACGGGCTGTCCGGCACCGCAACTTTTGCGTTGTGATGTTACTATGGATTCAGTTTTTACATGATTTCAAACCTCCATGGGTTGAATTGTTCGACAGCTGTTAAAAAAAAAAAATGCATAAAATTTTGTCCGAGTATGTACTGCACTTTTCTATGACACAGCTAATTTTTGTTGATAACCGACGAAAACTTTCTACACTAGGGGGTATAGAATCATGTGCTGAATTCATGGTTTCAATTTGCGCGTTGATATTCCTGCCACTCTGTATAATAAACGTGATTGGGTATTTGCGGTGGTTGTGAACCTGAACCTCATTGCTCAAGCTTTTAAATGGGCCGTTTGTGTATAATCCCATCAAATTCGATCGCTCCCGAACGTAACAGAAGTAGTCAAACAGCAGTGTTGGCAGAATAGCACTATTTTGTTGCAATTTGGCCTCGTTCGCTACCACAGTTGTTACAGTATTTAACTATCTTTGAGTTGGTAATGCAATATGATTACTAAAAAAGGAGGCGGAGGCATGAATATTGTCCGTTCGCGATATTCACCAAAATAATTAATGATTAGCTATTTTAGATGCTGAATGTATCTATTTTTGTGTTCTTTATCAATAAATCTGGTATTTTGAACTTTCTTGGATCTGGCAGCACACAAACGCGCGTAATGACAATATTCGACTGAAAGACTTGTATCTATGGTTATGAATAAAAATTATTTAAAAAAAAACGAAATGACACGACACTGACAGAACTGACATGACACCTGAATGACGGACAGGTGAAGGTGAAATGTTTAAAATAAAATTGAAGAACCAAAACAGAAAACATAACCTCAAATGATTTTACGAATCACAACCCGGTTGTCATAAATTTTTCTTTTTACCTAAAACGAAAAATGATGTAAAACTATTAGTTAAATTTTCGCCAGACTATCCGTGTTCATCCCATTCACACTATGTTTAGAAACGGGCTATTTTCTTTTATCAAAACTGCTTACCGTACCCATCGTAGGGCGGTTGTCACAAAGATTCGAAATTATGCTCCTGCAACCATGGGACTGTTAACCACGGCATATTGTGACGACATACAAAAAGACTTAAACGTAACTTGGGATGCAGATAGTCTAGAACACGACTTTATGATCCGTCAAGCTACGACCATCAATGTTAATGCAGCATCGCAGCTTCTGACTGTTACTATAGTCGCTATCCAAGATACTAGTGAAAGGTAATCATAAAGTGTGTTATTTGTCTTATAGACACATGTTGATACCTAAAATTGGGCCTCATTATGATCAGCCTGCCAGATTCGCAGCTTCATTGAATCCAGAGCCAGATGAAATTGAATCCACTCCTACAGCCACATTTGTAGATAACCTGTTATAATATTTTGGTTACTGAAAGGCTATACAACGTGTAACATTAAATGTGCAAAACCTGAAAATAGTTTGATCAGAATAACAAGCAGAATCCATTGAACCACTTTTTAATATAGGTCACATTTTTCAAAAAATCTTCATTAAAAACGTTGCCGTGTGTATTTATTAATAGGTCAAGCCATCGTGGCGCAGCGGCTCGGTGACGACTCTTCCTTCGATAGAGCGTCGTCGAAGACCCAAGAAACGATCAGAATTGCCAGTAAAACTAAAACAGCATATAAAACCTCTACAATTTGTTTAATAATTTATTTTCTCTCTGAAATAGGTCAATTGAATTAAAAATCAGTTGGGGTGTCTGAGGTTTTGCACATTTAACGTTACACGTTGTATAATTAGTCATAAGTTTATAATAAATTATTTATGATTATATTAGGATCAGTATGTTTTTGTTGATCTAATTTTTTTTTATATTTGTTGCTCCATCATTACAGGCTACGAGAAGCACTGTCGAGAGAGATCTGCCTGGTGAAACAAGCCCTAGAGTGGGGTGAAGACAGCACTCCACCACATCATTGGGACCAACTGGTTGCTGTCAGGGGAACACTGTGTGACTTAACACACAATCTTCACACTTTATTTAGTAAGTTACTCAATTAATAATGTACTATGTATTTAATAATGTACTATTGTTTACTTGTTTTTTAACCTTTTGACCGCCACGGACAGCTATAGCCGACAAACGAAAACGTGCCAAACACGAAAGACAACTAATAAGTATTGTTTATTTGTTTTTAACAAAAGGTTAAAAACAAGTAAACAATACTTACGAAAAGCGGAGTCTCCTAACACAGATTTGTCTGCTTAAAAAGAGGCTCCAATCACTAGTTGAAAAGGTTTACTTAAAATAATAAACCATTTTTCATTTTCAGGTTTCATAGCTACCTACATGTACTAACATGCTTGCTTGTTGCGTGTAACACTCATGTGACCTCCACCCTGCCCTGTTACTAAAACCTATCAATTAAATATCATTGATCAATTTTCAGGTTACATGGATTATGCAGAAAAAATAGCAACAGTTGCAGCAGAGATATCATATTTATCTGGAAACATTGCTGCATCGGATGCCATTTGTGAGCGAATTGATCATGCATGCAGGTAAATAAAAATAAAAAATACAAAAAAAAAATGAGTTTATTAAAGCATGTTATGTTTTTAGACAAATATTTTACTAAGTATTCATTTTTTCCTCTTTTATATTTTATAGGAGAGTGCTCAAAATTAACAGATTGCTTTTTTTAAATTAAATTTAATACATATATTTTGATATTTCATATGCACATAATATGTAAAACAACAATAGTCACTTCTTTTGACTTCTAACATTGTAATAATGATAATGTAACAAAATTTTATAAACAAAATAATCTTATCCTTAATTGATATTCTGTGTATATACATAAAGTGGCAGTAGTGCGAGTATTGCAGGGCTTGCAACGCGCAGAAACAGCTGACACACGAGATGCAGCAAGAGAGCTTGGAGCTGCAGCAGCAGGCCATCCTCAGCTCCCCGCAGCTGCAGGAGAAACTGAAACTAGATGCCAAGAATGAGAAGAAAAGCAAGTTGAAGACTTAGGATGCGATGACAAGGGCAACGACACCCAGCAATTTACGGCAATGCTATGATCTTATTGAAATTGAAAAGAATTACGCAATATTAGTTGCCCGTGTAAGCACCTTTGTGGGAAAATACGAGAAAATATTACGCCTGCAATGATAAGTACCTAAAAACATATAGATATGAAATTACGTCGCGTAATTTGCACTGTGGACGTTAGGATGCCGAACTACTCGACGAACATGCATTCGCGAAACGAACATGCGTGCGCTGAATTTATTTTTGTGTTCGAATTCACGTACAGTCCTTTCACAGTTATTTGACCTTTGACAGCAACAACCCAATAGCAACCTTATCGTAACGGGAAAATGATCACTGTGATTTTGACAGAATTTTCAATGGCAGTAGTTACTCGACAACAACCTCATTGCAACTATAAAATATCACGTGTGATTGACATTGATGCAAAATCACACATAAAATAACTGAAAGGACTGTATTCACCAAACTGTCCGTTTCACGAATGAATGTTGTCGCGTAACAAAAGCTGGCGCAACGAACGATCGGAAAACAAATTCGTGGAGCGAATGCTCGCGGTTAGTACCGTCCTTCACGTAACTTTCGGCAGGCGCGACACTAAATTTAACTTTTTTTGATGCGGTAGGGGTTAGTTAATTTTCAAGGAAATAGTTGCAGATGTGATTCAGCAAGACAACTAGGGCATAAGGTAGCTTGTGTACAAATATTGTATTGTAGTTCACATCTATTTTTTATAAATACACTAGCGACCCGCCCCGGCTTCGCACGGGTGCAATGCTGATCACTAGATAGTATAAAACAAAATCGCTTCCCGCTGTCTGTCTGTCTCTATGTTTGCTTAGATCTTGAAAACTACGCTACGGATTTTGATGCGGTTTTTTTTTATAGATATGTGTGATTCAAGAGGAAGGTTTATATGTATAATACATGCATAATATAGTAGAGAAACACTGATAATTTTAGAGGCATTATTTCTCGTAAAAAGTATAGGATAAAAAATCGTTATTGTGGGTTATCCCTAAGAGATAAACATATACCATTGTGGATTTTTTTGTAGACCTTTTTAAGGGGTATAATACTGCAGTACATTATTTTGATCTATCTCGTAGGATTCAGCCAGCGTTTGCAATGTAAACGCAAAAAATGTGTTTATTTACGACATCACATTACAAACCTCTAAAATTATCAGTGTTTCTCTACTACATATATTATGCATGTACTATAGATATAAACCTTCCTCTTGAATCACTATAGCTATTAAAAAAAAAACTATCAAAATTCGTTGGGTAGTTTCAAGCGCCACCGGCCGAATCCTCCGGCCGGTAACGCCCGCATTTTAAATCTGTAATATCATCGAAAATATTCATTTAAATTACATGCTTTAAAGGGCCATAATGATCTATATGAAATGCACAATGTTTTTAAGGTACTTAATTGGATAAGGATTAATGCTGTATTGCCTAAAATTGCTTCTTAAATAAGCCATTATTTCTCGTAAAAAGTTAAGGATAAAAAATTGTTATTGTGGGTTATCCCTAAGAGATAGACATATACCACCGGACTTTTTTGTAGAAATTTTTAAGGTGTACAATACTGTAGTACATTATTTTGATCTATCTCGAATAGTTCAGCTAGCGTTTACAATGTAAGCGCGAAAAAATGTGTTTATTTACGACATCACATTAGAAACCTCTAAAATTATCAGTGTTTCTCTACTATATTATGCATGTATTATACATATAAACCTTCCTCTTGAATCATTCTATCTATTAAAAAAAACCGCATCAAAATCCGTTGCGGAGTTTTAAAGATCTAAGCATATATAGGGACAGACAGACAGGGAAGCGACTTTGTTTTATACTATGTAGTGATAGTGAATCTATTTAATACAATTTGCATTAATTCTATACAGAATTCAAATTCAAGAAGAAATTATTTATTTAAAAGTAGTAGTAAAAAAATAAAAAAAAACCAAACCTGCTACCTAAATTAAATGTATAATATAGGTACTCTTATAATTGTAATTAATGTGATAGACAATAAGATACTTTAAAAATACTTTTTTGTTGTATTCCTTTATAGTTTAATAACATAGACTTCAACAATAATGCCATATTTATATGCTTCGCACTCACGTTAGTAATAGTACCAACGTCGTCAGAACGATTATGCGTTTTGTCTAAGGGGATATTACACATATTACACCATTATATGTATATCTAGGATACATCTTAACCTGTAAGAATTATGTACAGACGCCACCACATCAAGCTACTACAATCTGTCAAATTTATTTAATAGATTTTCAACTTTATTGCTAAAGTATTAGGTTCAAAGTTGATTGGGAAAATTTGACAGTTTCGGGTAGCTTGATGTGCTGGCGTCTGTACTATACCGCCACAGAACAAAAAAAACCATAGAAGTCGCAAGTAGGCGGGACCCGCGTATCCCGAGTTTTGCGGCGTTCCGCATGTGTCTGCTTCCGCGCACACACCACGCACATCAGTCTAGTTAGTAAAAGAACCTTAAAAAAAAAATGCCCTATTGTGCTGTTTTAGAATGTAAACACGATAGCATAACCAACAATTTATCAAATGTAGGTATATCATACCATCGGCAAGTAAATTGATTTAATTTCGTTTAAATTTAGATAAAATAATATTTTATTAAACAAGACAAGTAAAAGTTGACTTTAAGGTCTAGTTTCTTTAAAACTCATATTTTTTGCGAAGATTCCAACTATGCTCATGTCACAGTCAGCTACTCAATTAGATTACCGTTAGCGATGTTTTAAACTTACAAGGTTCTCTGTGTTCTAAGATATATCGGTAAAAATTTAACTCTGTGTGCGTTTTTTTTTTTGTTGTGTATATTTTTATTTGTTGTGTGTTTGTAGAGACCGGACGGCATGTCTTTATTTCCATGGTAGGTGGGTAGGACTCTAGTGTGGGACGCAACGTGCGTTGATACTCTTGCGCCATCCCATCTTCCTGGCTCGGCGTGCTGTGCTGGCGCTGCTGCTGTGGAGAACCTCAAGCGGCGAAAGTATAATAACCTTATCGAAAATTAAATTTTCGAGCCCTTTGAACTTAAATTTAGTTTAGTTTGTGAACAACAGAATCGGTACCATTAAACTACTAATCACACTAAGGATTTCTTAGTGTTACGAATGTTACGAAATACAATTAACCTGTATATGTGTGAACTTGGGAACACTGGTTCCGATACTAATGAAGCGCTATGCGACTTCTACAGTTTTTTCTGTTCTGTGACCGTAGCTCACAAATTAATCATAATGTTTATATTATACTAGCGACCCGCTACCGCGGCCCGACTTAACAAACCATGGAGATTTCTTTCTTATATGTTGGTTTAATATTAATGAATTGTACACGTAAACCTTCTGGAATAGATTACAAAATTAGAAACTTAATGAAAATCTTTTGCGTGGTTTCGAAGAACAACGCGGTCACGCAGAAAAGCGACTTTATAGTATGTATAGGTCGTCATATTGGTATATGACAAGAGTGTTATCCCCCTAACGAAAAAATCCGAGCGACGTACCTTGGTGATTAAAAAGTGGCATCTTTGTTGAGATGCGTTTCGATGTCCACGCGGCAGATCGGGCAGTGCTTGTTGGTGCTGAGCCACTGATCCACACACTCCATGTGAAACAGGTGCATGCATGGTAACCGCCTGAAAACAAACGAAACATTTTTTAACGATATCATTAAGCCTGCCAACTAGTCTTATCAAGGGGTATCGTTTTACCCAGTAACTGGGTTGTGGAGGTCAGATAGGCAGTCGCTCCATGTAAAATAGTGGTGTTCAGCTGCATCCGGCTAAACTGGAAGCCGATCCCAACATAGTTGGAATAAGACTAGGCAGATTTATTGAATTTTGGGCTGTCAAATGTAGACACGAAAAGGTGATAAAATAAAATCACTTAAAATTATAAATATAAGATTAAAATAAAATAGGATAAAATTAATTAAATACGAAAATATATTATTTATTTATTTATTTATCCTCACACTGGAACGCCATTCAGCAATTACACCAACGGAGCAATAAAATCAGAAAGAAGATTTTTTTTTTTTTCCACAAACCTGCAATCAGAATCGACTTCGAACAGCGACAGACAGATGGTGCACTTCTCATCCTGGTGGCTGGGCGCGGGGCGGTAGGCGTGGCGGTACGTGTTGGACTCGATGACCGCGCTGGAGGCGCCGCGCCCGCGCCACGCGCGCGACTCCGCCTCCTCGGCCGCCTCGGCCGCGTACACCATCGCCGCGGCCATGGCGCCCGTGCCCTGAAACATGCCACGTAACCCATACTTATATTTGAAATTCGAAAGTAACTGTTTGTATGTTTCATGCCTAAAACACTGAACGGATTTCGATAAAATTTCTTAAGGAAATAGATGGCTTCCTCGGGAATGGCATAGGCTACTTTTAGTCTCGGAAGCAATTTACCGTGAGATAATTTGAAAGATTTTTCTATACCGGGTCAAATTAAATTAGCGAAACTCAGCAGACGTGATGGGGTATCTAAACATAATAACACAGACTAAAAAGCATTTGAAATTTATTTATTTTTGGGGTCAACGATCATCTGTAGTTTACTATAGTTACTTGAAATAACATACTTATTTTCTCAACTCGTACTTGAGGTAACTACGCTACGCTATGT